>JBBPKT010000274.1:0-25675 GCA_038089395.1 Pulveroboletus frians | reverse complement strand
ACCACTTCTTGGCCCTTTTGCTGGTATGTTTGGGGTCATTATCCTGTTGAAAGATAATCTCATCTGGGGTTTTGCCATAGTGCTCCAGGGTTTTCTGGAGTTCATCCTCCATAATCTGTAGATAAAGCTCAGTATCCATCCTAACATCAATCTTGCATGCCATCCCAACCCCTTTTCATGTCATACAACCCCATATCATCAGAGAACCTCCCCCAAACTTCACTGTTCCTTGTACCAGCCTATCACTTAGGCCCTCTCCTGCCTTTTTCCATGCCCACCTCTTCCCATCTGACCCAATGCGACTGATCTTTGTCTCATCTGACCATATAACCTGCTTCCAATCCTCCACAGTCCAGTGCTGATGACTCTCTGCAAAATCCAACCTACATAGCTCTCTTATGAGCAGAAGTAAGACGAGGGCATTTCTTCTTTGCCACAGCCTTCATGCCTGCTTTCTTCAAGTGGTGATGAATAGTCTGGGAGGAGATGGAATGGTTCTTGATGTCTGAAGAGTCTTGGTGACCTGGACTGCATTTTCAGCCTTTCCAGTTCCAATAAGACAAATAGCATGATACATATCAGCAGGTGTGATAAGGGTAGGACAACCACCAGAGGATTTGGCCAGGTTTGGACAAAGTTTAGAGCAAATTCTGCTAATAGTGGAATGGTGGACACCAGTAAAATCAGAGATTTGATGAGTGGATTGACCCAAATCCAAGAAAGAGATGATTTAATTGGTTTAAGTAGCAGAGAGAGATTTTATGGTGGTGGTAGTGGATCAAGAGTGGTATTTTGGTTTATTTGTATTGTTTTGAACATATTATAGGTCACATGACCCATTGCTTATGTTAGAACATATGAAAATATATCAATTTTGAATACTGCTAGATCAGCAACAAAACTGTTGCAATGACATAACCAACTTAAAATGGCCATATCTCCATACTCTCTAAGCCAAATCATATGAACCAAAGATCAATAGCAAGCCAGGGGTGCCTACTATATTTTGTCTCACTAATGCTAAGTGATATTCCCATGCCCTAGCTTTGTATATCACACACAGTGCAAATGTATCAAACATTGCAACACTTTTGTTGCTCAGTGTATAGCCATTCCTGCTACTCTTTGGGCAGCAGCTGAGTGGGCAATCACTGCCCTTTTACTTAGATTTTAACAATCTGCTGTATGTACAATTAGATAGTATGATTACATAATGCAACACTTATGTGACATTGGATTAGACATTCCATTGGAGGTCATTCAATGTTCAATAAACACATTTTTGCAACTCTGGCACAATCTATGCAACTTGTCTATGAATGATTTATAAATCTGTATTGTTACAAAGCATGATAATTCAGTATCAGCTATTGGTCTAATGTCCTCTGCTACTATTTGTATTGCATAGTTGTCTTCCATCCAATGGGAATAAAATGGACCCAGGGGTTCTCCTGATTTGGAGTAGTATACTGATTCGCAAGATTAGAATCGATCAGTCGGAGGACGTTTCTTCGACAAGTATGGGGTTTTCCAGCAACTCGCGCAGATTGACCCGTACAGATCGAATCCCACCGGTGTATAATTCTGTTTTTTTAGAGTGCATTAATTGGTAATCATCGTTCATAGCAGAGCAAGACAACTCTTCACAAGCTCCAGCCGCGTCCCTGTACAATGAGGCTTGTCGACTGCGGAAATATTAAGATAGCGGGTCCAGGAAACACCTGGGATCCCGGTGACCCGAGGTCGATGGCAAATACACATCGGTGCCAAAATATGTTCATCAGGCACAGTGTGAGAGTGGTTCGCGGGAAGGTGTACAGCTCCAAAAGCTTTGTGATCTTGTTCCGGCCGGGCCTCGACTCTCAGGTATTTTCTTCGGAGGACCTCGGCGAAGACGGGTGGGTCGTCCTCGGAGCGGAACTCGGCGCTTCGTCAAGTAGTCCGCCAACGGACGTTCTCGGATTAGTTTCAGCACCGCGCGCTCGACCGGCCTTCATTAGCGAACGTGCTCAACGTTCTTTGTAATATCGCCTAATCGTCCACAAGGCGTGAAAGGGGTGTTGTTCATGTCCGCCGTATTCGTCAGACTCTTCTCTTTCGAAAGGTATAGGTGTCCACTTAGCACGCCTTTCTATTATGTTTTCTAGGAATTCTACGCCGGCGTTCTCTCTGGACTTGCTGTGGACACGTCACATTTTTGGTCTACTGACACCCCACACGTCGTGTCTCTTTACATCATCATACATCCCTCGCTCTCGCACGATCATTTCCTTGACCACACCTCTTGCCAATGGCGTCTTTTCGGTACGCCTGTCTCGAGATGAACACCGCACTTCGGTCCTAACTAAGTCCATGAACTCAGATTTTTCCCTTCAGCGTTCATCCTTACCATCTCGGGTTTCGGTTGCGTTTCCGGTCTGCCTCGTTTTCATAAGGGGTACCCCATCCATCACGTATTAGTCAGTGTGTCACACTCACTGGCTATGTTAGCCCTTGACACGCTTTTGTTTCGTGAACTGCTCCACAAAATCCCTTTTTGTAGCGTTCTCGTTCCCATGAACCACCTTTTTTTTTCCAATTACCCCACGATGATGGGTCGCTTACTGTCGCTTCCATCATCACTGGTCTTGCGACAGCTTGGCCAGAACCTTGTCTTTTATGGTTTTGCCGGCTACGATCTGCCCATTTATTCATATCTCCAAGCTGTGGCTGGGCCCTGTGCATAGGTGGGCTGGCAAACCAGTCTGTGCTGTGCCGCGTCTAACATTCTAATCATCCTCCATTTAGAGGGAGGCTGTTACCCTGTGCGCTCGAAATGATCTAGACCGTGATTCCCGGATGGTCTACGTGCTTCCTTCCACTTTCCTCACGTTCCATCGCAGCACGGACAACACGAGGTTTTAATACTCCAAAATGGCTCTGACGGGTTGAGGCAATGCACTTGTCAGCATATAAGTAAAGCTCCCATTCCTCGTTATCTCTTCACCGGACTGCGTCTTCTTACCTCTTTGACATTATTTTAACACCATCCTTATGATGCCTGCACAACATCTTGCTCTCATTCTTCCCTCGAGACAAGCTCCTTTCGCTCTCGGTATCCGCGAAATCAATGAACCAGGACCGGGCGAAATCCTTGTCCGAGTCAAAGGAACCGCACTCAATCCCAGTGACGCCAAGGTCCAGAAACGGGGGATCTATGTCTCCAAGTACCCAGCCGTGCTGGGCAGTGATGGCGCTGGTGTTGTAGAGAGGGTGGGCGAGGGAGTAACCAGGTTTGATCCTGGGGACGACGTGTAAGGATCCGTCAGTACGGTCCGACACGGATGTGAGGCTGATCCGATCTCGTTTCATTACAGATTCTTCCACGGTGCATATGATGATAATGACTTGTCGACCTTCCAACAATATTGCATTGCTGTCGTCGACTTTGCTGCAAAGGTAGGCAAAAACCGCGTGCAAAGGTTTCAGGGAGTTCTGACACCGCATGTAGATTCCCGATAACTTGTCCTACGAGCAGGCAGCGACACTGCCTCTGGGACTGGGAACAGCGGCGATTGGGCTGTATGGGCGGTCTAACGGCATTGGCCTCATGCCCCCATGGAAGCCCGGCGGAATAGGCAAGTACAGGAACATGCCTATCATAATATTTGGTGGCTCGGGATCGGTGGGCAATTACGGTAGGCGTATATATCAAGTGGCGCGTGACTGCGTTCCTGACATAACCTTCCCAGCCATTCAACTAGCCAAGATGTCTGGCTTCTCCCCCATCATCACCACGGCCGCGCTTAAGCATACCGAATACCTAAAAGGACTTGGTGCTACGCACGTGATCGATCGATATCTCCCGTTCAGCGGACTACAGCAGGGGGTGGCACGGATCACATCCGCACCGATAAATGTGATCTACGACACGGTTTCCATCAGGGAGACACAGGAAGGCGCATGGGCACTGCTCGCACCACAAGGACGGCTCGTCCTGACGCTTCCTTCGGTAATCGACCGACATCCTGGCGACCGGCGGGAAATCGTTCTTACCAACGGAAACCCACATCTCGAGGAGAACTGGGAGACGGGGCGACAGTTGTGGATGCACCTCCACCGATGGCTTGAGAAGGGTGACATACGGGTAAGCGCAAACGGTTTCTCTGGCGGGGTTTGATGCTGACTCGAGGTCGCCGTGCCAGCCCAACCAGGTTGAGGTAGTTTCCGGAGGACTGAAGGGAATCGGGCCTGGACTTGAAAGGTTTGGCGGGGGACAAATCGACGGAGTGAAGCTGGTTGCCCGCCCGCAAGACACTGAAAGGTAGAAGACGCTTAGCGTGCATGTTTTTCGTATAGAACCCTTATCTTATTACTTTTTTTTTTCTCGTTCAGCGACTGTGCGATGATGTCACCAGCGTTCCATCACGTGATCAGAGACCTTAGGAGGACACCGTCGATGCGATATATCCGACTAAGAATGGCAACCCGCTTCTTGCGTGCTTTTGTTATGGCGCGACATGACCCAGATCAGCGAACGGATATGGAATTCGGGGGGTGGCCAATCAGTAAATAACAATCCTGCGATGTATAAAACCTAAAAGGATACCCCTAACTTATACATCCTCCACCATCATGTCCTCTCAGAAACAGAAAGCGTTATTCTTGGGGTCAAAGCAGGGCAGCTTTGTCGTCAACGAGTGTGATATCCCAATGCCCGGACAGGGCCAACTCCTCGTCCAAATTCATACTGCTGCTCTCAATCCCATTGACTATAAGATACAGGAGACAGGGGCATTCGTCGAGAAGTACCCCGCCATCCTCGGTGTCGACATGGCTGGTGTCGTCGAACGTGTGGGCGAGGGCGTTCAAGCGTTCGCCAAAGGCGACAAAGTGTATGTCCAATTTCGCCTTTCTGACGCCCGTTTGTTTACATTTTTCGTAGTCTCTCGCACGGAAGCTTCACCAATGATCAGTCCAGCTACCAGCAGCACGCAGTTGCCGTCGCTGATTTTACTGCAAAGGTGAGTGATTCCACGGAAATAAAAATAATGTATGATATCTGTCCTCGCAGATTCCTCCTAACCTCGACTATGATCAAGCGGCTACTGTTCCGCTCGGTCTTGACACTGCGGCGGTCGGCTTGTATTCAGACCAGCTCGGTGCAAGACTTGTCCCACCTTGGATCGAAGGCGGTCAAGGAAAATATACTGGAAAACCAATCTTGATCATGGGTGGTTCTTCATCCGTTGGGATGTATAGTGAGTGAATAGGGGCAGGTCCATAAACACTCTACCATTTTTTCGAAGCTATCCAGCTTGCAAGGCTATCTGGTTTCTCTCCTATCATTACGACTGCGAACCTCGCTCATCAGGACGCACTCAAAGCTCTTGGGGCCACAAATGTCGTCGATAGGCATCTCTCCGGAAACGAGTTTACCGCGGCGTTGCAGAAAATCACCCAGCAGCCCATCGAGATCGCTTATGATGCTATTTCCTTGCCAGAGACGCAGAAAATGGCATGGGCCGTCGTCGCTCGAGGTGGCACCCTTGTTCTGACCCTGCGGCCTGTGATCCAGGAGGAAGAAGGAAAGGGCCGTTCCATCATTTCTACGTACGGCAACCCCCATGCAGAACTTAACCAGTCTATGTGTCGTGGGTTATGGACTGTCCTTGGGAAGTGGTTGCAAGATGGTACCATCAAAGTATGCAAAACCTAACAGAGTGAGAGGAGGTATGAAACTAATCGAAATGTGTTTTCAGCCCAACAATTTCAAAGTCTTACCGAACGGACTTGGCGGAATTTCAGGCGGCCTCGAGCAAATGAAAGCAGGGGAAATCAGCGCGACGAAGCTTGTTGCTCATCCCCTGGAAACGGCGTAAAGCCATGTACAAACGGTTTGGATTCATTTTTAGCTTCGATTTTATGGTGTACGAATAGTGATGGCGCTGTCCGAGTCCGTCTCATGTCCTGCTTCTAAGCTATGTATATATGTTAAAGGTGCATCTTCGAATGAATTGTGAACTTTAGAAGTATTCGTGACCATCAGCTGATGTTGCAAAGTCGTTGGATTCCGTGCTGCTTAAGTAATTTTTGGGGCAGAAGGTAGGCAACATGTAGCGCCACCCCGACAACGAAACGGATGGACGGGCTCGCTGCAGATCTCGGCCAGGCATCATTTGATGACAATCAAATTCTAGAACTGATTCAAGGGTGAGCCTATCGACGCTCTAAAGATCTGACCAATTGATGAAGGAACCCCCGATATGCTCGCGTTGGCTGCTTCGATTGATCGATCATGTGCATGAGTCTAGAGTCCCGCTAATATGGATATGTCAGACTAACACACCCGCGACCTACTTTGAAAGAAGAGAAAATGCGACATGCAACTCAACATGCGATACTAGAATCCGAATCGGCGTCTGTTCTGGGCTGCATTTTCGAAAAGTCGACTTGCAAGTTGCCGCATGGGTAGTAGTAAATGGCAGGAGCCAAATTAGAACTTGGCCATGAGACTTTAGGAGATTAAGTGAGAACATTGTGGATTAAACGCAGATTGGAATAAGCTCACAAACATCGTGCCGCCATCCGCCTCAACGTTGACCATCATCAAATCAGAGGGTACGATGAGTCGGACAACATTTGAACCCAACTTCCAGACAGGCGGAGATCGATACTACGTGTCGCGAATAAACTGGGGCATTGAACATATTGTTTCTTCGACCTTGGGAAACTACGACTGTGTCCTCATTAGTGAAGATGTCGAGTACTCACCAGACATCTATGCTCGACGCAAGTCACCGGTCCCCATATCGTACATGTAACTAGAGCAGATGTCGTCTCAGTTGTCTAATTCGAAATGATTTTGGGAGTGTAACGGAGGCCTTGACAGTCATTAATCACTTTCCGCATGGACAAGTGTCTGAGAATTGGTGTCGAATAGGGGGTGAGGGTCATTCATGATCGAATCCGTCAAACGCACCATGACAATCCACCCTAGATGTAATAACGATAACTTTGGTGATCAATCAGTTTGTAGTGGAACCCGCGTCTTGGAAGCACTCCGGGTCGCGGCATATTCTCGAAGGGTTCGCAAGCACATGTAAGAAGTCAGCGATGTTATTTGACAAGCCTACGAAACGCAAGAGCCTGTTTCAGATACGCCTGGCTGGCGTTTACGGTTCTCGAATTCGCCATTGTGCTTGATAACGTCCTCCGAGGTCTCCCTGGAATGGGCAGATGGTCCGCCCTTGGGAGGTTCTTGACCCCGACCGGGACTTCGTTTGTTGCAAGGGTGGTGGATGCAACATTCTACAGCTCGTTTTGCTTTTGTTTGTACGAGAACAGGTATTCTATGCCACCCTGCACCTTGGTCGGATGCGTTGGACCAAAATTATCGCCGCGTGCACTTCCAAAGGGACCCCCGACAACTCGATGAGTGTGCGGGGCGTGGACAGGACTAGTCAAATGACACAAGACTATGTCCGAGAACGGGGCACGAGACAACAGACACGGGATGGGGTTGACGCACCATCCGCCTTCTTACCTGCCATGTAGAGTGACTTGGGTTCCCATTAGTCGACCACTGCGCGAGGCCCATGGCCCATGGCCCCTCTCCAAGTTGGTCTCCACAGCATTGCCTCCGGGGAATGGCGACTGCAACATCGGTGCCACCTAGTCGCCCCTGCATCGCCCTTGCATTCCGAGTTCAGGAATGATTAATGACCCTAGATGATGCTCGATAGGTAAAGTAATTGCTGTAACGGTTGGGACTCATGATCCATTCGGTCCTCCCCAGCCAATCAAGCAGCGCCGCGCGGAGAGCACCCCCAGATATGTATCATGAGGATCCGATAAGCAACAAAGGATGAGAACGAATTACCTTCGCGAGTCATGATTCCATAAGTAAAAGACTGCTACACCGGTATGGTCATATTTGAATTCGCCACACCCGATGCGAGCCATTCAATATGGAACTTGCAAAATGTGGTTAACAAGGCCGGTGCTAATAGTTGCATGCTCAGAGGCGCTACGACGCTCCGTTAGATTGGCCAACACGCTAGAGTGAGTTAGCGGTTGCCAGCGAGATGTCACTGCAATGTAATGGTACACAGCAAGAACAAGACTGGGAATGTTTGTGGTCACTTTGGAGATGTCGACCTTGTTAGTGCGGCCGCACCGGGCACAGAACATCGTGGGCCCTCCACACAGGGGGCGAGAGGACAATTTGACCCCGTCCTAGACAAAGAAAACACTCTCCATTCCAGTATTCTTCCAGTACTATTCAGAAGGACATTCAGCATCGGTGGCGAAGGAGCTAAATCTCGAAACCGTTGAACGAGGCCCAACTCCGGAGGCTCTAGGCGCCAGTATTGAAAGGCGTTTCAACAGCACTTCTGCGCATACAAAGTCCAAGTCAGCAGCATCGGGTCAAGAAGTACAAATGAGCGAGTTGGAACACAAATGCTCGTAATCATCTCGTACTTCAACTCGGCAAGGTTTTCGCCATAACTAGGACCCGAGGCAATCCAGCGCGGAGCGTCCGCCTCACATGGGCATACTAGGCCAGCAGAGAGCGGAGTAGGCTGAGGAATCGCTGAGAAGGGGTCAAGTGATATGTTTCAAGGCGCCGATCACATGTAAGTGCTCCGAACTTTGCACGACGCACCCGTCTGCACGCCCGGCCATTCTCCGTGCTAAACAAGCTCCCATGGGGCGGTGGCTGGTCTTGATCCTTATTGATCCGAAGCCGTGTGCGAATCGGTCAGGTTGGTGGAACCCACCTCCAGTCGTTTTTATCGCGATGATAGATCATATTATAGGCCAGGATACAACCACTGGACTGCAATGTGAGAGCACAAAAATACGCAAAAGCAAGAAAGAGAGCAAATACATAAGTTATGGAGAGAAAAGCGGCGTTGTCGTGGGAAGCGCTGGTGTGCCAACTTTTTGGGGTATTCTGCGTACATACAATTACACACACTAATACAATCATAACCCTGGCGTTGAAATGCAACAACAGACGACTGCTCTTGAGGGGAAGGATCAGGCACACCAAATATGAAGCTGAGGTACTAGTAGTCTTCCGTGGTGAATATCGGACCCACTAGCAATACCTGTATCTGAAACCCATTCCAAGCCTGGGCGTACAGCTCTGCCCAGGAGCCCGCCTTTGGACGTCGATGCTCAGATTACCATCCTGCCCAAAGCGCGCGCGCACCGTCGACATGTCGACGTCGCCAGCTGCAAAACGAATTTGCCACTCGTAGTGGCCTGGGCGTAGGTGAACAAGTGGAGTCATCAAATGTGAAAGTTCTTCACTCACAATCACGCTCCATGTGCCACGCATCCGCAACCACGTCCAACCTATCCCCTTTCTTCGCCGCCACTGTGACCATTTCTGGCTGGATGACACGTGGGAGGGTGACAGAGAGTGTGTGGGTTGTGGTCGTGCTCTGCACAACCATGGGAGGGCAAGAATCTGGAGCAGGGGAACGCCTCAAGCGGTCCGTCGGCGACGGCGAGAGCAAGCTGGATGTAGTAGATGAAGAAGTGCTACAATCTGTGGAATTGATGCTACATATCGAAGTGACACTGCATGCGGAGCCAGTGCTGCTAGACGACGGG
Source organism: Pulveroboletus frians (assembly GCA_038089395.1). Taxonomy (NCBI): domain Eukaryota; kingdom Fungi; phylum Basidiomycota; class Agaricomycetes; order Boletales; family Boletaceae; genus Pulveroboletus; species Pulveroboletus frians. The sequence continues at coordinate 16,069 of JBBPKT010000274.1, read as the reverse complement.
CTTGCGGAGGAAGCGATTGGTGGGCAGGGCGACGCACAAGATAAACGGCTCTTATCCCATTTCGGTTCGCTTGACCTCATGCGCTGACCTCTAGCCGAAGAGCGCGAAGAGCGCCTGCTGAGGGAACAATTCGGCACGTCAAGGGTAGACATAGCGCCTTGACTGTCACTAGTGGGTTCTTGGGTGGATGTACTGGGGTCTAGAGTAGCCTCGGCCTTAAGTAGCATGTCGAGAGCGCTATGCGGGAGGGATGACGTCGGAAAAGTAGCAGACATCGACAGAAACGCTGAGTCGAACGTCTCGTTATGCAGTTTGCGCCCAGATAAATTGCCACGGGGAGAATGCGGGGTTTCCGCATTGTAGGGTAGATGAGATTCAACCTGGTAATTCAGGCTGCTTTGGGCTGCGGAGTGAGGAGAAAAAAGGCTGATGCTACGGCCGCGAGGTGATTCTGACATGAAAATTTGTCAACCACAAACGCAGATACCGAGGGAATGAAATCAAAATTGTGGTTTTAGTCTTGTCGGATGAATGGTAGAGCGAGATATTGCGGCGACTCACCACCCTCGTTTTGATTGGCCGGTTTTCCTGCCGGAGAAGCCTGGTGGATCTCGGTGTTTGTGATGGACGTAAACGTGTATGCCTTGCGTGAGCCACGAGGTGCCAATTTACACATGAAAGGAGACGTGCGAGGTGAACAGACGGTTCGACCAGCGGAACAGTGATGGTCCCCATCCGCAACAGAAAGAATGACCGGAGGAAGGACGGGTGGAACGTTCGTGTTTATGCTCAACGACATTGCTCAGCTTAGGAGGAATGCGGTCGTCGCAGTAGAAGTCGCGCATATTATACCGCTGTAGCACCGGCCGGTCACGTTTCGAATAGGGCTCTTCGGGGGTGGTATCTGAATCTGCGCCGTACAGCCCAAGTTTGACGTGAAGGTTCCATGGAAGAGAGTTGGTTCACCCTGTAGCAGTGACGTACCGGTCCCTAGCGCGATCGCAGATAGCGGTCGTATGTTACTCGTGCGGATGTCAGCGTGCAAGATGTCTTCAGCGGTTTCATGAGCAGGGCGGATCACGGACGTGTCGAATTGGCGCTGGTTTCAAATGCCTGGGAGACCGAGGGTTTTAACGCACAGCTATGAATGAAAGCGCGTCTTCCTTCTCGTCCGCCAGCCCACCATTCACGGCTTGCACAACCGTTTCATAGGCAATTTTGGCTCGAATCGTGAAGGTAGGGCACAGTACGACTTCTGCCAAATGAGCAACCAGAGTCGATCAACGGTAAGTGATCCTTACGCTTGGGTGGACTGTCGACAAGGGTCGTTTCGACGCACTATACACCCAATGGCCGCTAGACGACCCCGCGTCGATGTGATGATTTCTCCTCCTTGCCCTACAACGCCGTCGGGTTGTAGAGCCAACTGCGGCTGAAGAAGAGAAGATCGTGTCAAACGTGCATGTCGCTCGTTCGAGCAGCGTGGACGGTCCGTGCGGCGGCCGATCAATCCGGAAGCGGCACAACCCACCCAACAACTCGAGGATCGCGCGTCCCCGTCCTCAGTACCAGTACTGCTTGCAGACGACCATCGTGCTGACGTCTATTGCATGCTCGGATCACGATTCTGTATCGTCTTCGGACGCCGGCTATCGATGCCAAGTGGGGCTACTACGACAGTAGGGCATTCATCTCGCTGCCTTCTCAACGATGCTTCCCGAGGAAAGGAGCGGACCAGCGACCAGGAATTCGAACACGTCGGGATATGCCAAGCCCAGGGCGGCATCTCACATGGAATCGATTCGCCAGGGTAGGCGAATCTTCGCTCCCTGCGCATCCGGGTGAATCCTATTGGCTTGCGCACCCGTCATTTTCACATCTTACCATGCTCGTGCGTCTCTTCCGAGCACCCCTGTGCTACGTTCATTCTAAGAAACACCAGCGGAGAACAGCCCGTCAGCCGTTCATGGCATGACCACGGTTTTTGTCATCGGCGACTTGGGATCATCATTCTGCTCCCTTGTTGTGGTAAGCTATTGTTCAATGATCAGCCCGAGTCATCCGTTTCCGATCTCAATGCACTGCGTTGAGTATAAAAGGTGAGTGGAGTCGGGACCTACGCTTATTGAGTCAACTACCGAGCCAGTAGCAGTCCATTCCAACAGTGTACCTAAAGTCGAAACCCGCTTCCCCGACAAAAACAGTCAATATGACATAGGTTCGCGTTGTTAGAGGGTATCACTCCATCCGATCGTATCACTGGACCCTGCGCAATCGTGGTCAGTCCTTGCTTCACCTCGCGTCCACACTGCCCTATCCGCGTTCCCGTTCCACTTGTTCTCCCGTATAATCGAGGAAAGACAGTGGTGATGTTGACGTACAAAAAATGTGGGGGCCGCAACGGGTATTCTATAGGGACTCGGTTGAGCCTTTGCAAGTGACTCGATGTGCCATTGAATACTCTGACGTCACATTCCTGTGCTTGCCCTTCAACGCGCGGATGCCAGGTGAGCTATATTGTCCACGTTGGCTGACCACGGAGGGACCGATGCGATTACGGGAGCGTAAGGATAACTAGGAAGAACGTAGTGAATAAATCAAACTATGTGGCAAGGCTGTGACCAGGAGTGCCCTACTATTGGAAAAGAATGCATATACACTCATGGGCATTAAAAAAAAGGGAAGGACTAGCGAGGCGCAAAGTCTGTTCCACGTCAAGTCAGGTCGATAATCTCGCCGGTGGGGACACGTTTCTCCTCTCGCTTAATCTTCTTAGTGGGTCGTGCTCCGCCCTCGTGGCGATGCGATCTCTTTGATATAGCTGCCGAGCTCTTCCGGGTAACGTCCTCGATGTCCTCGCTAACTGGTTCTGGCTTGATGCCACCGCCAGTGGTCAAGTCAAGAACTGCTTCATGTACAACTGCTTTTTTCATGGCCGGTGGTGGCTTTGGAATTATGCCATTGGCCTGCAAGAGACCTGTAGGTAGCGTTGAGTATGACTTCCTAGGCAGTGAATGGGTATACAAGCCAGAGTCTCTATACTTGAAGATAAATGTAGCGATTGGGACCTTGCCATCCAAATATCTTACAGAGCAAGTGTGCTGTGTTGCCGTTTTCACTTCTTGACCGTATCTGAAGGTTTGCTGTGTTAGAAGCCAAAGGCAGAACAGTGCAATTGACGTACGAGACGCAGTGCGTCACGGCTTTCTTCGAACGCTCGTGGATCTTGCCGTGACCAGCTACACTAGACCCAGACTGAAATAGGCTTTCTTCCAGAGCCTGAACTCTGAATATACGAATCCGTATCTCGCCCAGGTGTATTGAGGCTTGATTGAGGTACATGTCTTCATCTGTTGCCACGTGAGTACCAATGTACATGTATGCGGTATGAGATGGAATACCAGTGAGCTCTAGTTTCGCAAACATGAAAGGGCGTTCAGATGTCACAGAAAGTACTTGACTGCTTTGAACCGCCGTGCGATGTCTGGCTGGCTGGCAATTAAGGAGCACGCCCCCAACAGGCGACCCGTCGAGGTTGAGAGTAGAGGAAAGTGAGTGATCCCTGTATGCGACGTCGTTTCTGAACGCAACGGAAAAACACTGTGGTTTCGGAGGTAAGAGATGATGTATCGTTCTAGTCACCGTTACATTACCTTGTCAGCTTGTGTCGCAATCCAACAAGTAACGCATCTACGGTCGAGGTCCTCCTCGATACCGTACTGCTCGAGTTCTTTCCCGTCGACCTCAATCCACGCGGAGACACCGTTCAGCGACACCATGGTTGTAGACCAGAAGCAGAGGAACCGAACAGGGGCAGGATTGCACATCACGTGGTCGCGACCAGCATGAACGCTGCCACCAGCAACATCGTAAGAGCGTTCTCTACGGCTGCCTGTCCACGGATGACTTCCGCAACCATTTCGAATGTTACACCCGAGCGTTCCAGGGAAATTACCGAATCTCTGTCGGGCATACAAGAACGTGTGCGCAGGGCTTCGTCCTCGGATACCACCCTTGTTGCAGTGTCCAAATATAAGCCTGCCTCTGATATCCTTGCATGCTATGAATGTGGACACCGTGATTTCGGCGAAAATTATGTCAACGAGTTGGAAGAGAAGGCTCGACAGGTACGACCGTCCCAGCGTTGGATTGGTTTCATCTGATCGTACTCAGCTCCCGGATGACATCCGATGGCACTTTATTGGCACTTTGCAGTCCAACAAGTCAAAGATACTAGCATGTACGTATCACGCTTCTATACATTCGTACTCGACCTACGTGAACATCTGCATCAGCTATACCAAACATCTATGCTATTCAGACCGTAACCTCCGTAAAGGCAGCCAGCGCGCTAAACAAATCTTTGCCGCCTGAGAGGACCGTGCCACTGAATGTCCTGCTGCAAGTCAACACTTCAGGGGAGGAGGCCAAGTCTGGGCTACCAGCCCTTGCATCCATAGAGTCCGCTTCGGCTTCCGACCTCTTACGGCTCGCGCAGTACATCGTCTCGGATTGCCCAGGGCTACATCTGCATGGCCTCATGACCATTGGATCGCTCACAGAATCGCTCGCCTCGAATGAGCGGCCGAACGACAACTTTGAGGCTCTCAGGCGCACACGAGACCTCTTGGAAGAAGCTCTGCGACAAGATCCATCATTGGGCGGTAAGTGGGGTGTGGACGGGAAGCTTCTGTTGAGCATGGGTATGTCAACCGACTTTGAAGCTGCACTGCAGGGAGGGAGCGATATCGTGAGGGTCGGGACGGGCATCTTTGGGGCTCGGCCCACCAAAGACACGTAGACGTGACGTGACATGACGTGACACTAATTTAGCGCGACGCGTCTTCGTTGATCAGTGGAACTTGAATGTTCAAACTCCGCTTCAGTTATTCAACTCTGCTGCTCACCGCCGTTGCCGACGCCGACGCCGAGTCCGGCTGTGTGCTGAAAGATTTCGTTTGTATCGCGCACGGGGCATTCGATCGATGAAGATAAGACGCGGCGACCGATGACCAGGACACGAACGCACACGACAGGAGGACTAGAGAACCCAATGGCACCAGTTGACTCCGAACCACTCGCAAAACGGAAACTACCAGACGATTCAAACCCCCTACTAGCAGGAGCGACAAAGAGGATGAAAAAAGAGGTAAGCGTACTCTCCAAATTTGCGATATACTTGCCACTGAACACGCTCCAGGCAGGCTCGGGCGTGTCCAAACGGAAACGTGGGCAGGTTTTCTCAATCATCGTGGGGAGTACTCACAAGTTGCATTCAGATATCGGGGAAGAGCAGCCAGGGGGTCTTATCATCGTTCGTGCATCTGTCCAGCGGGCCACATCACCCCTAAATCCTCCCTCATCACAACCTTTACCCACTACGACATCCCTTCCCCCTTCCCGTCTCCCGACCTCCAATTCCTTTGACCCCGGGCCATCGAAACATTCACTGAAGAAATTCAAAGCTGACTCTTCACGTGCTCCCACAGGCGCCAAGTCGCGCGATGTGCTTACCACAACGCGTGAGGAACCAGAGTTAGACGAAGATATACGTCAAATGGAATCTGAGACAGATCACTTACGCAGTCGCTCGCGCGCAAAGGAGGCAGTTCATCCATCCTTCCAACTCCCTTCCACGGCAACTACTCCGCGGCGACACCCACCGGATACCTTGGAGCCACTCCCCGAAAGCGAAACCCCTCGGATCGAACGCAACAAGCAGATACGTGATACGATTCCGCGCACGCCTCAAACGCAGACACCCTCACATTCCAGGCGGACGTCAATGAGCATGCGTGGCAAGCGTATAAGCACTAGCTTTGAGAACACCGGTGTTATCTGTACGTCTCTCTCCACTACATTTCGTCCCAAGCTACCGATCCCATTTCCAATCGACTCTAATTTTTGTTCTACATAGCCCAACCCCACGGATCCGTTCACGATTCAAGTTTTTACAAGCATATCGATTGCGATCTCCCCGAACCACAGCGTGCACGCCAACTCCTCGTATGGTCAGCTGCACGTGCTGGTTCGCGCTTGTCGGAGCCGTCTTCCTCTTCGAAACCTTCGAAACCGCCATCCAAATCGTCTTCAAGTCATGGGAAGGATCCACCGCCGCTCGACAATCGAAAGAAACAAATACTAAAGACTGTACAAGAGGACTTTATCAGAATGTTGGCTGAGAAGAAGATTGATACATCTGTATATAGTCATGGGGAGAATGGTAGGACTCTCAGAGAGGGTGTCCTGAAGGACAATGAGCAAAACGTTAAGAATCGTGCACGGGAGGTGACGTTCCAACGGCACATCAATCGGTAGGCTCCCTCTTTCATCTACTCACATATCCCACCTGATCGTATGTCAATTATTTTAGAGCACAAGCCGAGTCAGAGGCTTGGTCACGAGTCGATCAATTCTACCACCAGTACGAAGCCAGCTCCAAGGCTGATCTCGAGAGACGGTATCAGGCTCTCAAACCGCCCTCATCCGCCAAGGCGAAAGGCAAGCAACGAGCCACCTCACGGGAACCACAAGACGATTTGTCGTGGCTTATTCCTCATGAAGAAGACCTTTCCGATGGATTTAGGAATAAAATTGATCTCGAGTTGATCAAGCAGGTTGTGTCCTCTGAGCCTCCACCCGGAACCGAGTTCCAGGGCACTTTGGACCAGGAGATAGGAGACTTACAATTTAAAGTGGACAATCTATACTCGTACGTCAACTCGGCGGTGCAGGCGACCGACATGGCTGAAGCGGAACTTAATTATCGCTTCTCCCTTCTCTCGCTCGCATTGTCAGCACGATCACACTCCCTTCCGCCACTCCCACCCTCATCATCTTCACTCTCTTCGTGCATCCCACGCACGCAACGAGGACTCAGCCATCCACCTGGGGAAAGTCCAAGAGATATACTTCGTGCCCTGTCGCGGATTGACAAGGAACGACCCCCAGGAAAGATCGGGGACGCTGCTCGAAAGGCAGTGAGAGAGGTACAGCGTGCGCAGGTGGCAGGTTCCGGTGGCGTTGGGGAACGGCGAATAACAGGATTGGCACCAGGCGTTGGAACAACACCACGTAAAGTGCCTGGGACGCCACGTCGAAGAGATCGATGAAATCCCCTTGGTTCTGGCAGGGTTCTAGTGTGCTGCAGCCACGATGTATTTTGGATGGTTCTTGCCTAACGACATATCTTATTCGTCTTATTTTTGCTTTGTCTCAATCCGCAATGCTATGGATGTTGTGCTCAACTAGGACATTGTATTCTGCCAGACTAGGGTTATTTCTGAAATATCGTCTAGGTTATCATGTGCCAGTTTTGCCACCGATGCTGTTCCGCGCCTTTCCTCTTGGGGACAGTGTTGACATTAATGCTTTCAAGCTCTCATGTCGGGTTCAAAGCACCTCTCTACATGGCGAAACCATTTACTAGTTGGACATTCCCGCGCGAGGCCCGTTCAAGCGTGTGCCACTGGTGAGTACTCCTTTTAGGTTCCATTGACCGGAGAAATGACAGTCCAAGAACTTGTGGTCAACACCACCGCAGCACAAAGATGTCGATGTTCGTACTTGCTGCGTGGTGTGGCAGTCGCGCCACACCGCATGTTCTTGCATGGTCACGAACAGCATGCTGATACGACTCTAACAATCACTATTTTTCCACTAGGACAATCATGTCGAAGCCACGAGGGGCTCAGAGTGTCTTGGTAGCCAAACAGGCACGCCGTAACATGAATTAACTTTGGTGTGAGGTACGTTTTTAATGGCATAAAGTGTGATATAGTAGCGTCAATAAGGTGGTGTGGAGTTCGATAAACGTCCCGAGTCGTCACGGCTTCGCTCGAGTCTAACCTGTCTCTGATGCTAGCATGCCGGCACATTCCCAGGCGGGGCTGTGCAAGGTGAAGGTTCCAACACGATTCCCACCAGCGGATGAAGAGGTCCAGGATGATCGCCAGATCTCCATACCCTCGATACAAAGTTTTTCTCTCCATGGAGTCACACTCCGCTTATGTTCCGAGTCCTCGTGTATTCCTCCCGGGACTAGTTGTTTCTTGATATGAACGTAGGGTGCGTTCTGTACTCGAAGGTTGGAGTGTGCCATCTGACCACAGCACATGTCGAGCTCCACGGCGAGTTCTCGCAGGACCGGCTGGGAACATGCCAGGACCCTCGAAGGACACCCGTGTATCCCATCTAGTGTCTCAGGTCGAGTACCGCGGTAGGTGGGCAACCACTGGGATTGGTAACCCACAGTTCACTCGAGTCCTGCGTGCCAGAATGTCAGGATCTGGATAAGAGATGTGCTGGATCGTTTCCCAGACCCATATTGGAAGCCAGGGAATTTGGAGGGGATACTAAACAAAAAGATGATTTTCACACGCATAGGCAAGACGCTCAGATCTTCCTTTTTCGGTTCACGTGGAGACCGCAAAACATGATAGGTAAGAAGTGTATTCTACATTCGAATACCTGCCTTGTTCAAGGGGGAAAGTGATACAACAAACCGTCGCCTGAACCTGCGTCAAGGAGCCTATCGTCTGGGTGACAGAACCCACCTATGTAAGTCCAGTCAAACAATTATGATCCTTGATTGTCCTCTGCACTGGGAGGGACATTTAGCCAGGAGAGCACGCGAGCGGGAGGGCGAGATCTTGGATAAGTGTATAATATCGTTCCCATCCGTCCGCCGTCTTGATGAGTTCTTGGCGATCAAGTGTAATGGGTTCCCCACTCGCGACTCGGAGACGCAGCCGAGAAGAATACAGTTGCAACAACCCTCCCAGGATGTAATGTCGAGCACGCGAGAATGGCTGTCTTGCGACTTGAATAAAAATCATAGAGGTCGGTGGCTGCGCTTGTATCCAGGATGCTCACTGTTGTTGTACACAATCGTTGCCAACGCGACGAGGATAAGGCTCACAGACACTTGTGTGAGACGCTCGGGGAGCCCACCACTATTCCGAAAATCCAAGGTTGGTTGGTCGTAGTGCCTTCTTGAACTTGAAGTGTTTTTTTACCTGTTTCATCGCTCTGAACCATCTTTAGGTGATCGTCCGTGCTCTGGAATAAAGTTGACTTTTTGAGACCAAGACAGGATTTGTCAAATCAAGGTGCTTGTAGGTGTCGGGCCTCGTTCACGTCGTGGGCGTTGATCCCTGTCCCCATTTACTTCTGTGATAATGCCATGTGCTGCCTACTAACATAGACAGATGGTAGGCATGCATGGGGGTTAGCTAAAACACGTCTCTCGGCTCTTGGCTCCCCTACGGCGTCATTCCTAGTGGGGACTGCTTTGAGCGTTGTCAAATCTCTTCGGCCGATATCGTTCGATGATCATCATTCATGCATCTGCGCTGATGGGCACATCTCTTTTACACCTCTGCGGCTCGTGGCTACCCAGCCCACAAACAAACAAAATATTGGCAAAGACATGTTGCTCAAGGGAGAAGACGTTCAGGAAGCGGAGACGTCTAAACCGCAAGGATACTAGAGCTTCAAGGAGCTGATGTCCGAGTTCCTCATTCCACCCAGACCGCGCGACCCTCCAACGTATTTTGTCCGTGCCGCGCATGGAATGATGAATGCTAAAAGGTGCAACATCCATTGGTAGTGCAATTTATTGGGGGTGGTCCGAATGTGCTTCAAGTTTGAGGAAATCAGACAGTTACGCATTTCTCTGTTCATCGGCGGCCGTGTGGACGTTGCCTGTACTTTTGGCATCTGGCTACGACAAACCTGATAAGGTGAGTGCCGATCGTACCCCCAGGGAGATGGTTCTCAGGTGGGCACGGCTACGACCGTGTTCGGGGCGTCGTATCACAACTTGATACCGATATGAGAGCGATTCGCGCAAGAAACGGATTAACCACTTCGCGGAGAAGTTCCTCTCCGGATCGAACGCCGAAAGTATCCCTGGAGGACGGGACGGCGTAGATGGAGTAGAGAATCGTGAATGACACAGAAGAGAAAACCTATCCCAACGCCGTAAGTATGTCGATACCACCCGGCAGCAGATCCAGCGGCCTGGCGGACAGGGACATCGAGCTCGCCATTCTCCTCCCGATCACTTTCTGTGGCCCTCGAGTCGATTTCTGGTTCTTCTTTGATCGCCCACTCGCAGTCTGGCAAGACCCGCATCCGTTGGTGGTCAACTGTTTGCCAAGCGGTTTCGCCATCGATCACGACAACCTCTTGCTGGGCAGCGACAAAATCGACTAACATCACGATGTGACATTCCGAATCTGCATGTATCCGGCTGGACGTGTTTGTGCTCTCACGACAGATTTTTGTGTTCATGGGATACGACGTCATCCCCATGCACAAATGTTGGACTGATAACACATCGCGGCGCTCCCATATACCAGCATCCTCATCGACAAAGATAGCGATCCGTTTGTGTACGGCTCTACTGACTCTGGGACGGTTTCAGGGTCCAGGATCGGTTTACTGTGCCCAACGTTTTCATCTTCTTGGTACAGGATGTTCTGGGCCGGTCCGCTGCGCTCTGAAGCATGACGTCATTGGGTGGTGTAGTCCTTGCGCCGTCAATTAGTATATATATAAGTTCGCCGTGTACTGTATTTCTCTTTCTGTTCCCCCACCATGCACATGTCCGTCGTTCCCCTACTATCTCGTACCTTCATACCATCTTCCTAGCTGCACTCCCAAGCGCTGCCCTCTCATCTCCGCAAACTCGTGTTCGCCTTAAATTCGATCACGTGATCCAAAATCTCACGTGCCGCGGAGTGCCAGATACGACCACAAGCCACTACTAATAGCTTCACTTCTATCTTTGTCGTATTCCTTCCTCTCTCAGAGAAACTTGTCACGAAGGCGATCGCGTGTGCAAAGGTAAGAAGAAGCGTCAGGTCGTCTATCGCCACTCTTCATCACTTACGTTACCTTTATGTAGTCCAATTACACCTTCAATCGGCGATGTATCACAACCCCCAGGCCACCATCTCCAGCATGACAAAAAGCCTTTCCATTCCTTTTCCTTCAATCTCTACTGACAAGCCACCCCGATTTTCACTCGATACGTCTGGTGTAGCAGGTTTGTTAGGGGGAGACGATGCCATATCCGCTATGGCTACAGTTCACATCTATGGGAACAGACGCTGGTTGGGTTGGTACAATACACCAGGATCCTTCCAGATAGCCAAGCGGTTTCGCTCGTTCGCGAAATACGCGTCCTTCCGTAGCACTTTCGGCGGAACTCCCTCCCAAAGGAGTGTCCACATGGACCCCATGAAATTGTTCGAAATGGACAGTTGCAAAGGTCCCAAATACTGGGCTGCACACTCCGGGACCGTCATCGAGGAGACGGGACATTTGGCCGCACTCTTTATGAAGGAATGTGCTGCTTGGAATCCGGAGGGGACAGTGATCCCGGGGAGAAAGACGCAGCCTATTGGAATTACGGTCGCTGACCTCGGTCCAGCACCTCCTTTTGAGATGCATCCCGCACACAGCAGCGCCTCTACCCTCCTCTTCGCATGTGTCCCCATTGCCGCCAGCGTTGGAACCTGTGTTCTTTGTGCTATTTTCGAGGACTGGTATGCATCCCTGTTAATCCTCGTGGGTGTCATTGCGAGCGGTATATCCTGCTTCGTCCTCGGCTCTGCAGAATTTTTATTCACCCACCCCGAGCCTGCGCAAGGATCGCCTGCAGGTGACGGGATCCTTAGCTCAAATAACGACATTGTCCTGTTGAGGGGATCAGAGGGCGCCGTGAATTCCATCACCCGCGGCAGATTCACCCTGCAATTCTCATCGGAAGCCCATTACAACCTCATCCGCTGGTGCTCCCTACTGTTCATCATCCAGTGCATTACTCAACTTCTTCTCATCTCCCAAGCGTCGCTGTTTGGCCAAATTATGTTCCTGACCTCCCTGGGGGTCTCGGCGCTGTACAACGCTCGGATCTCTTCGTTGGATAAGGAAAAAATCCACCAGAAGTTCTTATTGGAGAAGGTGCTCGATTACCCACTATTGACCAGATACACACTGGGCACCCGCACGACCGCGGTAGTGTTTATTCTTCTGGTATTGCAGCCGCAGGACCCGGCAAGACTTCTCAATGAACTGCTCCCCAACGATACCAAGGTTTGGAAGGAGTGGAAAGCAAAAGTCTTGGAGCGGCTGCGTCACCCCGATGACCCGTTCGTATTCGACAGCAAAGTCAGCGATTTGTATGGCTTTACGCAGCAGGAGGTAACCTTGTTGGGGCTATTGTATGGAGATGCGCAGGCGGCGTACAATGGCTACAAGGAATATTTCCGAGCTGATGCATTGTAATCATCTATCGTCTTGTTTTCCTCACCTCTCTTTTTCGCTCCCGGTGATCGTCTATCCACATGTCGTCTCACATCTTGTTGCGTCAGTGCTTCAGTCTCGTATCTTGGATCTGTATGCTGCTTTGGCGAGGAGAATGCCCTGCAAAATCTGCTACATTGCTTGCCCTTGCAGTACGTGAGTCTAGTTTAGACGAAGAGTATGTCACACCACAACCGAGATCAAGTGCGGAGATCCTACGGGACGATGACAGACGACGCCAGATCTGTTCGATCTTGGACACAACGAGTCTCTAACCGAGTAATTCCCTTGTCTAGCCCCGGGACTCCCTACGGCCTTTACGATGAGCTAACATATGAGTCGATGCGGCTCGGGCAACTTCTCCCTCCTATGCTATTTTAGCGTTGTGATTTACCGGCCGGGCAGGCGGGTGGTTTCTTCTCTGCCTTCCTCACGGATTGGTAGACCGGTAGGTTTCGTTTCATTTCTCAAGTCTCGGGTTTGTAACTCGGCAGGAAAACCTCCCGTCATGGCTGCAGCTTTCACTGTTCATCGTAGCAGCGACCTCAAAGACCTTGTTTTCCGGGGTCGGGTCGAGCAGAAGAATAGTTGACTTACTGTTGGCGCACCTCCAGAGAGTGGCTGGAATTCGCTGCACTCCACAACGAATGAGTGTTGCGCCATTGATGATGAACATCATCTTGCCGTCCGTATTGTTCAAGTAGATATGCTTACCTGGGCCACGGGGTTTGGGAAGAGTCGAAAGAGCTAAAGGTAGTGGAATTGATGCAAAAAGGAAGCAATCCGAGGGATCTATGCTCGTGCATGAATAGTATCTCAGCGTATCGAGGCTTCAAATGTTCTCGCGAGCAAAAGTGCTGTCCGTAACACGCTTCATTAGTAAAAATATCTAAAACGAACGAGATTGACGTGCCTACTCGCTCAGCATGTGTACGAGTACTGTCACCTTGATCAGGACGCTTGCTGGTGCGAAGTAGGTCTGTGAAAGGTCTTGCGACTCGGCGAGGGTCGGTTCACTACAATGCCATGCGTATCTTACTGGATGCGCGTTATGAAGTCGGAGTATAAGTTGAAACAGCTTCATCCTCACGTGACCAGACGAGTATGGCTGCGCATGTTCCTAAGCGTCAATAAGAACTCACGAAGTGCAAAGGACTCCTCTACGCAAGGTCACCGCCGACACGATGGTCTGTGCCCGATACGTATTTCGATGCTTCAAGTGGGTAGAACGCGTAGGGGATCGAATAACTGGCGCAGCTGGCCCTTACTTTGTAGGACTCGCCGTCATTCTCATATCCGTAGGATCTCTTAGTTTCTGTGAGTAAACACTGTTTCAAGACGCTTAAAGTACTTACTTTTTTCATCCAGTCACCGTTGTGCAGCCAAGTTTGCCACTTCCTTGGCTGTCAGCCCCGCTTTACTTGCTTGTTGTAGTCAACCTTTTCGCGCATTATTACTACGCCTGTACGGTTTCTCCTGGGTTTATAGACGACCCTCCTCGGTATCCTGGAAGGAGCTTTCTCTGGGCATCTCCGTCCCCCCCAAAACGTATTTCAATGCCTGGCGTGCGCTGGTCATCCCCAGAGTTAGAAATCGTAAACGCGACTGTTTCCCGATGCAAACGTTGTGGACTTATGCGGCCAGAGGTGAGTTATGCTCTTTGCTGCATCCAATGTGCTGATGCACATCGTACGGAGAGGGCGCATCACTGCCGCATATGTAACAGGTGTGTTCTGAAATATGACCACCACTGTCCTGTCAGTACTCGATATCTTTCTTGTTTTCCTGCAACGCTGACCTCTAGTCGTTCAGTGTGAGTGTCTTCGTTGCAGGGCAAGCAATGAAGATTGAATGCGGCTAGGGGTGAACCAATGTGTAGGCCTGCACAATGAACGCCATTTCGTTCTTTTTATGTGGGTCTTCATTCGATTATTTGTGTCACCAATGTATCAAACGTATTTGCAGGGCATATCTCGTCATTGGAAGTTTTTTCTTCTCCGTCCTCGGATACCCACACGCCATTGAGGCACTCGGACTGAGATTCGTGGTGAGTTCCCCCTCTGTCATAACCGGCTACCACTGATTCTCGCTGACACTCAGCCCTGGATTCATACTATGCCCCAGTTCTGTTTTATTATCAGCTACATACTCTCTGTCGTCATGTGCATCGCAGTCCTGATCATGCTACTTTGGCACCTATGGGGAATCGCACATGGCGAGACTTCGGTCGAAGCACAAGATCACGCAGTATACCGAAAAATTGCAAAAGGAAGGGGAGAGGTATGCACACTCTTTGTCCGGTGATGTGTATGTCTCATCGGTATTGATCCCCCTCTAGACGTTTGTTAATTCTTATGACCTGGGGTATGTGAATTGCTTAACCAACAGGATCTAGGTCTAACTTGAGAGGTGACGCTAGTGTGCGCAAGAATCTAGCCCTGTTCTTCAATATAAGGCCCAACGGATAGTATGTTGTATCTTTTATGACCGATCCTCGCTTGGCAGCCTAAAGTTCGACTTTAAAGCCTGTTATACACACTCTTTCTTCCGTTTAGAATTATGCCGTACACGGACGGATGCTCATGGGCAAGACGCAAAGGCCTTGAGCGACATCTCGGTGTGCGGGAAGGGGATGAATTAACAGACGACGATGACGAAGAAATGTAGTACCACTTAAGGTGAGCCTTTGCCAAGTCACTTGTAGAACGTGATGAGGAATGCCGGGGCCATACGACTCTTTGGAAATGCCCTATCGAAAGGGATTTCAGAAAGTGGTTTGATTAAAGTGTCCGGTTTTGCTAACGCGTCTGATGCGCGCTTTCTCTGACTTGAGATCAGTTTGACATCTGGCGGCACACTGCTGACTCGAGTTCATGCTAGGCACTCATCATGTCAATATACATAATCTACTCATCCATCACAAGTCTTTAATGCACGTTTCTCACCCGCTTGCCCAAGTGCGCCGACATGAAGCATGACTTGCGAAATTGGTGTATGACGTTATCGCTGTACGACTGCTGCGGGCGCCGTTGGAGGGCGGTTAATTTCAGGGTCGGGTCCGCGCCGAGCTGACATGCACTAAAAGTCCCGAAGGGCACCGGGCTGTATACGCAACCAAACGGTGTCCGGTGCAAACAGAACGGGCACGGAGAGCAGGAGGAGTGACGGAGCGACGTCACTCGGGACAGATGGCTGAGTACTGATCTACGCCTCTGATCTCTGGACAGTTGCTTGGGATTGTCCCCCGCACTTGACGCCACTACAGGGGCAGTGATCACGCCGTAACACTGCCCATTGGTGATTGGTTACTGTTTTATTCGGGACGGATCTTGTGTGATACTGGTCGGGAGCGCACTATAGCAGCTCATCAGAGACAAGATGTTGAATGGGGGGAACGTTCTCGAGACGAATATACGGCAGAGGACCGGATGTGGCATCGGTCCGCCTTGAATGAAGGTGGGAAGCAGCCGGTGCTATCAGCGGCTAGGGGAACTATAAAGAGAAGAGACCAGAGATCGTCGCGTGCACCAGCAAGGTCGTCCTCGTTCACATTCATAGCCAGTCATCGTCATCTCGCGAGACACCGTCGACCAAGTGCCAACACTTTCCGAGCTTGATCGCCAGCATCGAGTGCAGTACACGGACGAAGCAGTCAGCTTCAACGCACGTTTCATCCGCTCCATTCTAGTCGTCCAGTGACAACTCCAATTTCCACGACTAAACCTGACAACGTGGCTTAGCCGGAGATAAAAGG
>JBBPKT010000273.1:0-25683 GCA_038089395.1 Pulveroboletus frians | reverse complement strand
TGTTGTGTTATTGCCTTGGTTTCGCTTTGTTCTTTCATTGTTACAGTATCTGTGTTCTACATTTTTGTAGTAGTTTGATCAATGAGAGAATTATTCTATAATTGGTTGAGTGATTTTATGTGGCTTCAGGATGAATGTTGGTACAGTTATACAATATTTGATGTAGCTGATAATATATTATAGTTATTATATGGGTTTATACAACTTGGCAACATTTGCTATGCTATCTGATGTTCAACATTACTGACAGTTTCATGTTTATTGTCAATTGGACCTACCACTATAATATAATATAAGCACTGGAGATGACAACTGAATATTGTTTAAAGTGTGCTACTTGTGCTACTTCGCACGACCTTATAAGACATTACCCGAAATCTGGGGTTTTCGTGATGAGACCAATGTGGTCAAAGGACACCCTCAGCCTAGCTATCACTGCCTCACTCCTTCCTGGAGAAGTGAGGTAGTTGGTTGGTTGTACTATCATGTGGTTAACCCTTAGACAGCATTGATAGGGCTTATCCCTAGGTTGCGGCTGCATGACAACACAACTTGGCGACCGAGACGCCGCGAGACTCCAATGCATTCTCTCTGAAACAGCATACCTAATCTGAGTAACAAGGTACGAATGGCCCGTGCTTGTCATTCCTATTTCTCTTCCAGACGCGTTGACAAAGAAGGTCGCTGACCGAAACATATCATTAATAAGCTTGCCAGGTTCACAAAATGCCAAATATTGTTGTAGCAACCGACTCAAATACACTAAAGGGGAAGCCGTTCGGTCCAGGGGAAATGCGCTTAGGGGTGTGGGTCTCCATAAACTACCCGGTACCCCCGGTCTCGGCAGGGGGCCTTGTAGGTTGATACCCACTGAGACCCCCAAAGTTTACCCAGTCCAGGGGGGAGGGTTGGGGTTCAATGCGTGGGAGCCAAATTAATTGTGCAGGACTTTGTCTCTGAGTTTTTCTTTGTGCGGATCTTCCTAGGCGGGAGCCGGCGTCTAGGCGTTCCGATATGGCAGCTCATCGTGTTGCTCTGAAGGACCTGGTTGCTATGCACAGTGTAGGTTTGCGCCACAGAATATGAACAACCGTGGTGGTGGTTACGGCAGAGTTCTTCATGTCTAGATTAGACACCATGTTTGTCCATCCCAGTATGGACCGGGTCGCCATCGGCCGTGTCTATTCTAAAACAGTACGGATCATGTTGGATGATCCCAGGATAATATAAAGATTGTGGTATCCAGGACTACAACTCTTGTTCAGAACCCATTATTTTACATCCTACCAGGGAAGTCAAGGAACGAACGTTGGACAACAATAAAGGTCTGGATAGGTCTGGTGCGCGTCGACGCGTGCTCTAGATGGAAACCTGCAGAACGGGTGGGTATATGACGAGTGAAAGCAAAACGAAAGCATTGCGACAATCAGCAAGGAAATACGGGCACAAGAAACATCCAACTCAGAAAGGCTCCCAGAAATTCGATTTCCTCTCCGGGTTCAATGGTCGACGGCGTCGGATCATACTGCCCATTCTATGTTTGAGGAACGCAGTTCCTCGCTCAGTGTGAACAGAATTACGGGGAAGGGCGCTAGTGTCGCGTTTCATCGCACTAGAGGACAAAAAACGAATCAGAATCACCGATGTTCTGATAACACACATAAATACCAACCACTCTGAATGTGTCGAACTCGACGATGTTTCAGATGGCGATGACACGCCGGCCGAGGAAGCCGGGGTAGAGGAAGTTGGCGGCGGCTTCGTGCTGCTATCCGAAACAGTGGCAGGCTCAGCAACTTCAAAGTCAGCACGAACAGGAAGAGCGGTTTGATTGGGTCCAGGGACTGGTATAGATGAGTAATAATCATGGAAAATGTCGTTCTGCGCGCCATCTTTGAAGTTGTAGAGATCATTGTAAAAAGGAGGGGCATGCGGTCCTTCAAACATCTGTATTGCAATGATGAGTTCAATCAGCGTATCAACCTGAGGCGAACTCACGTTGTTCTGCTCCGCTTGGAACCAGTAAAAGGGCTGCTTGGCGCCGTAGGTGCAGTTTCCAGGAACTGCGTCCAGCTTTCCGTTGGATGGATCTTTCCCGCAGCGGCGAGGAACCTTGGAAACGGAAAGTCCGCCATTAGAGGTGGAGCCGGTGATGGTACACTGGAACCCATTCATGTAGTCTAAATAGAGAAGATGAAAAAGAATACAAGACGGAAAGGCGATGCATACTCTGCTCTGCACCACTGTCCGCGGAGTGGGTCCAAAAGAAGGCACAAGTGCACTTGTCATTCGGGCAGGGTGGCATCTTTGCCGGGACAGCGAACTCGGTGTATCGACTCCAAACACACGTTTGATTGACGCTGAAGACGACAAAGTCTTCCGGTTTGACTTGCGAGGCGTCGCTCTTGTATGCGATGGCTAATGCGCAGCCCTTGACGTCATCTTTGCCTTTGGTGTGGTACTGGGATGGGGGAGAGCCAGGACAGACGTTGTTGGGATGGCCTTCTTCCTGGACGTTACCGCCCTCTGAGCTGGCGTAAAAGGTGGTAGCGCCCTTGTCACAGGCGATTTGCATGGTGGCGGCCCGGCCAGCAGGAAGCTCAAAGATGTCTTCTGGGTGGGGTGGGTGACCGAGGTGATTGTGAAACCACCACTTCTCGAACGAGAGGTGCATCAGCGGGGCCACGGGACGGTTATCGTAGTCAAATGTCTGTCGGGTGACATTGAATCCCCACATGGAGGGGTGCCATATGGCTAGGGGTGGTGTCAGTCGAGGCGAGAAAGGCGCAGTGGGACGTACAGGCATGCGATGCGACGAGCCGAAGCGATGCGAGACCGAGGAGAAGGGTAAAGTACATGGATGGACCTGCCGGGGAATGGGGGGACGATGGGCGACATGGTGGTACATTTTAAGCTGGACCAGGCTCGGACAATTGAGCGGCCCATCGACACGGCCATTAAGGCGTCACAGTACCACATTGTCTTCCTGTGACCATCACATCGACTCTCGTAAATATCCGCGATGCGACCGAACCATAATCCCATCGACGCTCTATGGCCGGTCGTGATGTACCTCGATCGCCCCGTCGTCGCGAGAAGATCATTGCGGAGATTGTCGTCGTGCAACGTTTTCATCGATGCGTGCCATTTGTACACCTTTGCCACTCCAGTCCCAGGCAGCCCATGTACCTCTGACATGCAGGCTTTGACCGTGCTTCATGACCGTCCTCCTGTCCAGCCGAAACCAGTGCACGACCTGGCCAGCGCACGTTCCCATTACCCCGCTTTGTCTCTCCACACTCTGAGGTCAAAGCGGCAACCCAAATCGTCGGCCCGTTGACCAGCTGGCATTGTTCCCCCGATATTGCCTGGTCCACAGTCCACATGTCCGTTCGTCCATATAATTTAGATGGTGCTTCTCCGTGAGTGATCATTCCTCATCACTCCATTCCATTTCTACGTTGTTATGAACCAATCACGGGTTGTCACCGCTACAGCTGCCCTCCCGGGACGACCTGAGAGACCCGTCAAGTACGTTCCCCCTGTTACCGCTCCGGATGGCACCGTCGGATACGACCGCCCTCTTGAGAATTATTTTGATGCTTCCATGGCCCCCTGTCTCCTCCCCTCTGAACCCACAACCAGGGTACGTATTCCATCCCCCCTCGGGGTTGGCGGTGACACACCTTCTAATCATAGCTTTATGACACGATCGCGCGTGCACATGATCACCATTTTCAGATCAGCCCAGACATGGTCGATCCTTCGCGGCCCACCCCCCGCCCTCTGATCCTCAATCCACGTGAACGTCGTCGTTCCCTTGCCAAGGTCTCTGTAAATTCCCCGGAGTACATGGGCATCTCGCCTGACTTGCCAGGCTGGCGTCCCCGTCGTTCCTCATACGAAGACCGACGTGGTGTCGTTGGAGTGACACCGAGCGAAGTAAACACGCTCGTTCCGTATATACCACCCATTGACACGAGCTTGCCGCCCCCATCCAGGGAGTGGCTCGATGCAAAGGCCAAGCAGTTCTTGGCAGACGCGCACGCTGATTTCGAGGATTCTCGTCGTAATGCCACACATGATGCCACACAACCCGGACCTTCTTCCAATACGGACGACAGTGACTTCACCTTTGATTACGACTCTGACAGTACTCACGACGGTGCCCTCACTATCCCTCGCCTGTCCATACGCCAGCCTTCACCACAAGCACTTCCGGTAGTGCCCGATTCCAACTCGGATGACGATGACTTGAACTGGAGCACGGACACGGACACAGACACAGATACGGACATCGACATGAATGGCGATAACGACTATAACTGGGGAGCTGCCCCCGCGTCAAATCCTCGCGCTCTGGCGGATGTTCCACGGTGGATAATCCCACGCAAGCGTCCGTCTGTCGTGATCGTTAACAAAGGTGTCGCCAAGGTCCCCGATGACTCGGATGACGTCAACCGTAGTACGAGTCCCGTCTCAGGCTGGGACGACCCTGGGAGTTCATCCGGCGACGAACACGGGGGCAAGCGGCGCAGAGGAGGGAAAAGCGTATGTTGGGATAGAGATGCTAAGAGACTCAAGAGGCACGCGAACGACACACCTGCACTGCAGCGTCGCAACAGTATCGATGCGCACCACATATCAGAGTCCGAAGATAGCTCCTCCCTGGTGCACGGTACAGCATCTTTGCAACCACCACCGTCAGCCATCACTGCCACTGCCCTGCAGATGAATCATGTTCGGATCGCATCACCCCGTATTGCCTCTCCCGGGGCCTCAGCGCAACCGAACATCGCCCCTCTACTTCCTAAATCGTCCAAAGTGTTTCCTTGCCTTTTACATGACTGTACCCAAGTCTGTGCCTCCGCAGGTGATCTCCAGAGACATCAACAGTCCCTTCGACATCGTGCTCCCTCACACACTTGTTTGGCTTGCGGGAAGTCGTACACGCGACCGGACGCATTGAAGAGGCATTTGAACAGCAAGGCATCGTGTAAGAAGGTGCACGCCACGAAACTCACCAACAGCGCAGAAGTCGAAGAAGTACAACCTGAAGCAAACGCGGAGGCGGTGTAAGCGGTAGTGAATTGCCCCCTTCACGATCGAAGGCGAGGAAGTGGCATGCCCCAACCACACCACTTTCATTCCATTTTCTCGACGCAGTTCCTGGGGTCGATTTGGGGCGATAGCCTGAATGAAGCTTCAGCGTTTGAGAGTCACAATCATATATAACCTGCAGGTCAGGCTGCATGCTTTAGTTGCAATCATACATTCACTTTGTAGATACCTTTCCTTTTTTACTCGTATGTCGTATTCGTCCTGTCATTTAACCCCGCGTAATGCGCTTAACTTGCCCTCGCAATCGTCGCTCATTGGCAATTGGAAAAAGTGGAGCATTTTAGATGGTGAACACGCTTTGACTCCCCATTACTGCATCGTCCGAGCGGCCAGATTCAGGAGGACGTCGACTGCGTGGCTTATAAGCTTCTCAGAGGCCGCGTTGATATTATGACCTCGTTCTGCAGCGATTCTGTACCTGCGATCTATCGGGGTCAATACACCGAAGAAATAATGCGCAGCCTGGTGGATTCGTGATGGGCAGGTGGATTTCGTGCGCCCTCGAGGCACTCCTTCCCTCATACTCGTGATACTTGACGCATGGCGTTGGTGGCGCGTGCAAGATTCGACCTGATGGCATTCCTCTACGGTTCCCACAACGTCCCCATGGTACGGTCACCGTTGACCGTCCTGTTGATGAGACTGGGTAGAGAAGGAGGGGAGGGCTGAAAAGGCCACCTGGGCCGAGAGCGTCTCCGATTGCTCGCCGGCTGCTCTGAACGACTCCGTCCTTGTTCTCGCCACCGAATGGCGTGTAGGGTCGCAGGCCACACGAACACCCGGGTTGGCCAACAGACTGGGCGCACGGCGACGAGCGCCACGCTTACAGACGGTCCCAGAGGCGCGCGTTGGCCTGAGGGGCGTCCAGGTCGTGTTGGGAGTGGATCGGTTGACAGACACGACCCGCCTCGGATAAAAGTGCCTGGACGAACGTTCAGTGAACACCACGCGCCAGTTGGCCACCGTTTCAACGGAACGAATCTCAACGGGGCCATGAGCCAAGGGAAACACGAGACCGACACAGAGTACGTCGAGTGCCGTGGTCAATGGATGAAGGAGAGCGGGTGGGCGAATCAGGTGACGATGTCTTCACTGAACGTACACTGCGTCGACGCCCACCCAGAAGGCAGCCTGTGCAGGTAGAATCCGTTCTCGCCGGATGCCAACAGTTCGCGGAACGTGGCCACGCCGTGCGCTCGCCCGGACCCATTCGAACGGGCAGTCGACGCGTGGACCGTGGACGAACTCGAAGCGATGTTCGTCTGTCGGTTCGAGAACGTGGCCCAGACGCGAACACGAGTAAACGCAAGAGTCGACTTGGGATGTTCGTGCTTATGATCGTTCCTTGAGAGCGAGCGCCAGGATGGTGATCTATCAAGAGTGCTTTTTTTGATACACAAACAGGGGAGCAATGCGCCTCGGCTATGTGCGCCCCCCTGAAATGAGAACATAGGGCCGATCTCGGACCTCTCCTCTGGGCCGCACAATACCACAGGACAGTGATAAGACGGTTCATAGAGGGTATTCCCGCCAACAATATATACGGATCGAGAACATACGTCTTTTCACCGAGGAAGGTTACATGCACGGACGCTCTAAACGCGTCGCAATAAATCGGTGAGAACGAGTGACGGGTGGAAGACACGCACCTTTGTAGTTGATGTCTGTCGCACGGAACGGCGTTGCGTGGTTCATTAAAGTCAAAACAGCGGCCGATCGTCTGACTTGCACGGAAGGACGGTGTCCCGGGCATGACATGGTCGAACACACGGGATGAGTAGATGTCATTCGCCAACTGTTCCTACATCGGGATCTGGCTGGGACGAGACTGCATTCAAAACAACCTACGGGGGCACGCAAAAATAGAACTAGATCATGTAGGGTATTCCCGTGCCAGGGCATCGTAACCATGTTCGGCGAGCCGCCAGATTGCTCCGCTGATACAGTGTAGAAGCAGCTCGCTAAATGGAGGGATGATAGAGCTTGCACGAAGCTGCCAAGGTATGTATAACCTACGTCCGCAGTTGCCAAGGGTCCGCTCCAAGGTATACCATGGACACGACCGCGCCAGGGCCACTCGTAACCATGTTCGGTGCGCCGCCCATCGAGGCATTTCTGCACCTCACAAGCGGCATCCATCCATATGTCATTATCGTATCCGCACACTCGGCCTCGAGCCCACCTCCTCGAACATCGTCATTTGCATGGTAGATTCACGGCGAGGCCCTGATTCCACCGGGGATAGAGTCCACAGCGAACCGAGTCCAACGCACGCGCAAGAAACAACACCCTATGTTCGTCTGCGACAATGCCAACAAGACTGGCCTCGTCGACATGGGCCAAACGACGCGCCACCGTCCAACGTGAGAGGGAGAGGACAGGGTCGATGCCGCCTGCACCATCCATTGGTGCCGCAAAGTTCCAATCTGAGATGTCTAATGATCCCGCCGGAGCCATGAACCGGGTCTTGTCTTGTCACTACGTAACTCGCTGAAAAAGAGGCTCACCGTGCCTTTGACACTGCCTTGTCAGGCACTCCTTATCTGATGGTTACGTATGCTTACATGGTTCGGCCAACGCTTTCCCCTCGGGTGGACGATGTGTTAGGGCGGCAGGGCCCTCGGAGAGATGGATATGTGGCGCTCCTTATCCGTTTCATAGCGCCGCAGGGAACCGACATGTCACGGTACGCACGAAGTGAACATCCTGGCAATGGTATGTCCGGTATTGTCGAACCGTCGTCTGGCTCCCTCATCGTCTCCACATCGACTGACGTGGCGAGACAATAAAACGCAAAGATGACGCCCCGTTGGCCCGTCCGTCTTGACGACCGACCAAGTACATACGTTATGATTCAGCGTGCGCGTGCATGCATAGCAACAATCTGATATGGATGACCACATGTCAGGATGCACGCGGATCTTTTTACTCGGGGCGGCGGGGAGGATGAGTCATGAAATAAGTTTTTGCGACTCGGGATCTCGGCGCGCCTGTCAACTGTCGCTCCCCGCACCATGCCACAAAGCGCGACGAGGTACGGCGGGGCGGTCGTCTCGGGCATATTTCTCCCCCTCGGAGCCACTGGTTGCTATCATGATACATATGGGCGCACACAGGATGAATCATCACGCACATGTTCATAGATCATGCCCCTGGTGTGATGTGGCACATGCGGACGAGTCGACCTAGAATCGAGACCGTTCGCGGCTACTGTCAGTGACTGTCTTCCTCCGTCCCTTGACCTTCCTTCTTCGTCTTCTCTACATAGCGAGCGCCGTTTGCCACCATCATTCGTCTTTCTTTTGGGGCTATGACTCATTTCGTGGCTCCGGCTCGGGGACGGGTTGCACATGCTACTGGGTGGAGATGGAGGGGGGATGGCGTGGGAAGCCGAGTAAATCGCCTAACGGAGCGAACCCGTTGGCGATGGATAGGTACCCTCGGAGGACAGCCAAACTATCGCGGCCCCCATTGACCGCGCCATGGGCATACTTCTCGTCCCCAAAGGACCGACGCATCAGTCATGCTCGGTTCTAGCCCTCGCTTTTTTGTTTGATGTGGGCGTGGGCATGAGCGTTTTGTTCGGGAATCAAACGCTTGGTGACCCCGTCGTCGTCTCTGAATTCTCCAGACGCGGGCAAGATCAGAGTGAACAGGAAAGGGGGGAGATCCAGATTCCACGCGCATATAGAAGCCTATCGACGCGGAGGAAGAGAGGCGCCGCGTGAATTAGATTAGTGCGGGTGACAATGGCAACCATGAGCCCGGCTGCCAGAGTCTAGTATCCGAGTACGCAACGTTCCATGATCTTGATCCGTCGTGAGTTGTTATACGTTACATACCCGGGCGAGCCGTGTTCAATGGGGCGACGCGTTCTCGGAAAGACACGGGGCGGTCAGAATTGACCGATTGCATTCAATGGTCGTTGGTCACGGCGTCCGGACCGTATGTAAACCTTCTCTTCATCTGAAACACCGCCTCAGGGTTTGGATAGAGTTTTTCGACCACAGGCCAGGCTCCCATCAGGTCCATCGAGCGCATCTCATCACTGCGCAGTAAGGTCACCTATAATAACAAGTCTTTGTCGTCTTCATCGCGCACAGGCGGGGCATTGACATCTCTTCCGAGTGCATGGTAAAGCTCCAGCCGAATAATCCACCGAGGTAACCTGGGCGCGCTCTTGAGCGTTCGTCCCACGGTATGGATGACTCGTTTCGACAGACGATCGGTCAACGGCGGTGCTCCGCCCCCCTCGGGGACGCGCCACTCACCGTCCGCAATCCGTCAAAGGAAATACAAGACAAGGGACGGTGATTTGGTTTGGGACGCGCCTGATCAAGTTGTGACATGCCGTACCGGGCGCACGTGTAGATGCCCCTGCTGGGCATGACCTGGGACGCGTCCCGACCGTGGGGACGCGCGCGCCATCGTTGGCCAGACCGATGGCGTTCAAAGATGAAACGTCAGTTCTGTCTGTCCGAGTGCCAAGATAAAGAAGACATCTTCCGGTCGGCACCCACTTATTCCCCATTCAATGGCGGCTACCTGTGCCATGTGCGAACAAGTGCAGATGCAGAGAACCTCTGGACAGGTTTGATCGTTGCACTTGACCGGTGCACTGCCATGACCGCCGGGCTCGTCTTGCAAATGGCGCGTCTCAGAGAATGCTTCTATTCCCCGGTTCCGACCCGGTCTTGGTGGCCAGTAAGCAAGAAGGCGCGATGTAGTCAGAGTGTTAATCATATGTGAGTCGCACGGTCATTGATGATGAGCACTGGTCGACGAAGCACCGAAGTCGCCTCCAAAATATGTCCGTCTTTCGGCCCATCGTTCCCGAGTGTGATCGACATGGCCAGCACCTTATACGTTCCAAACAGGTGAATCGAGCTAGAGCCGATGAATCGGGAAATGAGACATAGTAGGAGGATTGTTTACGGTGAGAAATGTTGAAATGGACGTGGGTGTGCTAGGCAGTGGGCCAATCCCTCTTGGCTGTGCATTCAACGGGCATCAAAACACCCCCCTGTCGCCCTCTTGTACCGTATACTGTACAGAGGGGAAATGAACGTCGACGAATGAGGGTCTGGCGCGGGCGCGCACCCCCCCTATGATATTGATGATGATGACGAACGACATCAAATGGCAGTGTTGGAAACGGGATGGCCCTCGGGGACCAAGTCCTGTTTGATTCAGAAAACAAAAAGAAAAGGACCTTGCCGGATCTGACCATGTGTGGAATAACGTGGCCGCCACTTGAAGGTAGATTCTCCGAATGGAGATCGGGGATCGCTGCGAGGTCTTGGCTGGTCGTGCACGTTCGAGTGAGAGCGGCGCCTTTGAAGTGCGAGCATGAATCGTCCAACGTCGTGATCCGTGTCGTTGTTGAGTTGTTGTTTCTGCGAGATGCGTTCTCTACGTCGGTTGCGAGGTCGGGTTCGGTCACTGCCTCGTAGCGTGCGCGTGTCTGCTTGATGATAGTACAGCCAAGGAAGCGCTGCACGCAGCCTTTTCGGTCCTTGGCAATCTCTCATTGTTACATGACGTTTGCTATGCCAAGGCTGGGTTGATAGATCGTGAAGCTCGACGTTCGAGAGGTTTGTGTTCGTTGGCGCGTCAGAAGGACCTCATACAACGTTGCATTCTCATGGTCGGCCTGGGTGGAAGGACGGCGAAGTTGTGTGTTCGCAGGGTTGTCTCCTGTCACGGAATGTCCCGATGGTAAGAACGGGAGGAGAACAATGCAAACAGACGTTGAATCAACATGTTTGATCGTAACGCGACGACGGTCTATTACGGTATGTATATGTGATCTAGGAGGGCAGCGTCACCGGTCATGGCCGGGGTGCGTCATGAGCCGCGGGGACGATGAGGATGTCCGCGCGAGAGAAGGAGCGGAAGATGCACAGCCCGCGTTTATTAAGGCGACGAAAACATTCGCGCGTGCGACGGAGCAGTGCGGATAGTGGACGCGGAGGAGAGGAGGGGGCGTGCGATTGAGGCAGAGGGTGCGGGAGCGCGAGTGTCGCGGGTAGTGTTGAGCAACGACCGAGTTCATCCAAGCAGCGTCCGAGTCCATCCAAGCAGCGTAGCAGCGTCCAAGCCCATCCCTGTCCATCCAAGCCCATCCAAGCAACGTCCAAGCCCACCCAAGCCCACCCAATCTCATCCAAGTCCCCCACCCAAGCCGCTGAGCCTGGTGGGTGGAGGGTGGCGGAGGTTAAAAGCAGGGCCACTTTCCATTGGCAGTCAGTTCTCACCGGTCCTTTGCTTCCTCCTCCTCCCTCCGCGCGCGCTAAAGTACTTTCACTCATCCGACCCATCGATCGATATCCACTCCTTCCCTCCAATGGCCCTCCTCCAATCCGACCCCGCCCTCTATCCTGACATCGATTATCACTCTCAAAGCCCCTCCAACAAACCGACAAACTCCCCTTTTGACACCTACGAATTCGGCCATCTCTCTCCACCATTCCCCCACACACCCTCCTACAATGGCTCTTACCAGAACTCACCCTACTCTGGTCACTCTGACCTCAGCTACGAAGATGGCCCAGACAGCCTCGTCCTCGGCGACGGCCTAGATGGTCTCGCTGCCCGCGAGGACTATGACCCCTCCGAATATGACCTCCCACAGACCTCCGGTCTCCTCGTCTTTGACAACGACTTCATGCCCAATCTCGATCCCACCGCTCACGTATCTGTATCCGTCACCCCCGCGCCAGCAGACCACCACTCCCCCCATTCCCATGATCATAGCTCCCCGTCCAGTAACGACGAGGGCCGCTGTCGGAGTCGCGCTTCCTCCCTCTCTTCCAACCCACAAATCCTCCCTCACTCCTCTCCCCATCTCGATGTCGCTCATACCTTTGAAAACCTGCGCTTCGAGTCCCCTAACTGGCGCCACAACCAACTCCCCAGCGACAGAGCCCTCTCACCCCCAAGAAAGGCCCAATCCCCTCCCCAACTGTTCATTCCAGACAGCAGTCCCGCCCTCTTCTCACAGGAAGCGCCCATGATCAACGCCCCAGAGGGCGATGGCGGCTTCGTCTCAAGCGGTCCACAACTTCACATTGTCCCCGCTACCCCCGTAAGTGGTGGCGGAGCGGCTTCACAGGCCGTTCCTTTCCAATCCACCCTGGAAACACTCCATCAAGGCAAGTCCATTGATATCATCATCACGGTTATTTCGGGAACTCTATTCTTACCTTTTTCGTCTTGGCCGCGTTTTATCGCCGTCACAGGCTCATCACAGCAACAAACGACAACACACCCATGGGATCAACAACAAATTCAACAGCCCGACCAGTCGCTCGGGGTACCACAATTTCATGACCAACCTACACAGCCTTTCCCTCATAGCCACAGTCCTCATCGAGGGCTGTCCACTTTGGCTCCCCAAGTACATCCCGATGGTACAAATACCAACTTCCTCTTTCCAAACATCCCACCCCGCACGCGCTGCAAGTCTGAAACCGCCTCCTCGCTCCGTCCCCAATTCTGGAACTCCCCTCTTATGAATCAAGAACAACTAAACGCCCTCGACAACTCTGCCATCGACGACTCAGCCCCTCCCGTCCTTAACGAAATCTCTCAACAGCTCCCTTCCAACGTATCCTCCTCCTTTGATCTCTCCAACGCTATCCCCTCTCACTTCAACTTCAACCCCACCAACATGTCCGCTTACCTCACCGCCGGCGATGTCAATGCCCGTCGAGCCAAGTCAGATGGCGGCCGTCCGGGCCACAATCGTCTGACTCGCTCAGAGGATATGACCTCTTCCATCGTCTACCCCCCTTCATCTCAGCAGGAATTCATCAATCGCCAGTTCCTGTACCCACAGGAGACTGTGCCTTCCATTCGCGGTCACTCTCGCAGAGCCTCATCCGGATCACGTGCTGGTGGTGACGGTACCTGGAGTGCACTCTCCTCCAACCGGCCCAGCCCATACCCTAGTCCGTCGGCAAGCCCTCGTGTCCGTTACGAGGACCTTCCCAATGTCCCACTCACCGGCCGACCACCCTCGATGCTCCGTCCAGATCCTGCCCCATTCAACAACACCGCCCTCGTCACCGTCTCGAAGCAGACGGTCACGAGTGAGCGCACCGCTGGTGCAAGTCATCGTCGCAGAAAACAGGATGCCAACTTTTTGTGCCCTGTACCCGGCTGTGGTAGTACGTTCACGAGAAGTTTTAACCTGAAGGGTGCGTTCTTTTTCTCGAACATGTTGCTTTACTTGATATACTGACCCACCCACTCATTAGGTCATATGAGGTCCCACAACGAAGAACGCCCCTTCCAGTGCAAGTGGCCTGGCTGTGGCAAGGGCTTTGCCCGACAGCATGACTGCAAGCGCCACGAGCAATTGCATTCTAATTACCGTCCCTTCACGTGCGAGGGGTGCAGCAAGACCTTTGCTCGCATGGACGCCCTCAACCGACATTGTGAGTCTCTTCCTCGGACAGTATGACACGTACTGATCGTCGACGTCTATCCAGTACGCTCTGAAGGTGGCGCAGAGTGTCAGCGTGCTTTAGAAGCTGCCAAGGATTCGGAAGGGCTATCGGTTCCAAAGACCGAAGACAAGGGATGGCCTGGCATGAGTGTCATGGTTTAATACCTCACGACGTTGATCCGTCTTTTTTCACCGCACGTCGACGTCCTCTCTAATCTGATGCGTACCAAGACACCTTCAGCACTGTATCCTCAGCCCTCATTTACCATACACATGGGACATACTGCGGTTCTGCTCTCATCTCGGTCTCGTTTCGTCCCTCCCTATTCCCACACACATCTCATCGGCTATCACTTGTATTGATCGCACGATTCCCCATCTGCTACCCGCTTCGTCTTTCTCTCCCTTTTTGCGTACCTCGCACCGCTGTCCTTGTTTTTATTATTTGCTCGTTTCTCTCTCTCTTTCATCTCTAATTCTTGTAGCGTAAGTCATCGTAGATAGTGGTGGACGTCGGTTCGTTCGACATATTTATGGAATTGGAATGAAAAAGGCTCGAAAGTAAATCATTAATATATTTCTTGAAACACTCGTCTCCGGGCAACGCGGTTATGGCCTCGAGGCTTCCACGAGGGGCGACCTACGGCGACTTCGCATCACTATGAGCCGGTGATCAATTTGAACGAGGAAAGGCAAGTGGACCTACC
This sequence comes from Pulveroboletus frians, assembly GCA_038089395.1. Lineage (NCBI taxonomy): Eukaryota > Fungi > Basidiomycota > Agaricomycetes > Boletales > Boletaceae > Pulveroboletus > Pulveroboletus frians. Next base: position 11,403 of record JBBPKT010000273.1, on the reverse strand, counting down.
CGTCGATACCCACGAACAATGAGCACCCGTTGACGGATGCCATGGGTATGTACCCGGCCCGTGGTGCAAGGAAACCCAATCTCAATAGGACACTGCCTCACCGAATGGATGAAGGAGGGCATCGTCTTGGAGCGGATCTTGGCTGCCCAGTCCCGCGCATCCTCGTCGATTCGAACGGTGCCCCTACATCGCCCTCCTGAAGGCGTCCGAGTGATCCTACATGCATCGAGACGCACCCCAGACGTGTCTCCAAGCGATGCCATGCTTCGAAGCCCTGCCAAGTCGCCCATCCATCTCGCCCATCCAAACGCACCCGCGTGTCTACATACATATACATATTGGACACAAGGCAGGGAGGCGCGACACGACGGTGCGACGTCGGCGATCATCACATCAGCAACATCTCCTGTCTCAGTCGTCTAATCAGATAAACCGCCCAAGGGTCCTGGGGTCGCGTAAGATGACGAACGACGAGACGGAACGTGGACCGATGGACGTCCTTCGCATCATGTCGTACTAGAGAACCGTGAGAACGCGCGAGGCGGTGTGACCGAATAAACTCCCGGACGAGGCTTTTTGGGTTTCGAATACACTGCCTTGCGAGGTGATAACGAGCGAGGTTATGAGTCAGGTTCCGTCAAGGGGATTTTCAGGACCCTTGGTTCCTTTTTTTTTTTTTTCGGGGCGGAGGGGGCTCAACTCAGGTGGTATAGATGATGTGGAGATGGACATCAATAGACGGAGACACGTACGGTTCTGTCAGACGGGCCTCGTGTGGCCAGACGGTTGGTGCAGTGACGGCAAACAGATGTATGTAAACGATGTATCCTCATCAGTCACATCTGGGTAGGAGTCCCCCCTGTCAAGCGATGACCGTACTGTATACGCTCGAGCGGGAGCACGTTTGTGTGGTGAAACGCCCCTCGTGGGCATGTTTGACCATCACATTTTGAAGGCCAGCTGCAGGGGACGCAGGCATGCTCAGTTGATGAACCGGAAGACAGGCACGACGTCGTCTACTGGACATCAAGAACTGCATCAAGTACATACATATGCCGTTCACAGCCTCCGAACACGTCGCGCTTGTCCGCAGTCTCGCTCGGAAAAAAAAAAAAAAAGTGTTTGAACAGATTATCCAGTTGACCCTCCAGCATGGAGGTGGGGTTCCCATTGCCAGTGGACCCTGACTGCGTGCCCATCGTCACTGTTGTCAGCACCCTCCAACGGATGAACATACCCAGGGATGCGGATCGACGCGATCTTTCACGGCTAAGCGAGCGCGCGAGGTCGTATAACCAACCTGGGTCAAGAGCCCGACGTTCCGGGAAATGACAAGTCCACTACATCATTCTTTTTTTCCCGCTCTCGAATTCATTTGTGATGACTGTCCGTGTTTAGTCTGGACGCCGGTATACCCCCGTGATCAGTAAGCAGGTCCCGCATGCCCCCGTTTTCCCCATCGAGCGACCCATCTCCGAGAACCACGGTTATATACGATGGAAAGACCAAGACTCGGTGGGGTTCAAGCACGAGGCTGTGTCTCCAAGGCACCCGTTCGCGCTCCCCCGACATCGAGTCGGTTGTCCAGATCGGGGTCCCACTGGACGCGCTGCTGCAGTCCCAAACTTGCTATACACCCCTTCCGCAGCGACAGCGCAAGGGGAGACCAGGGCCGCAGTCGCAGACATTCGACTAGACAGTGGGACTTGTTGTCGTGGAAGATATGATATGTATGGTTATGTTGCATCTGGTGCTCCTCACGACGGTGATAAGAAGGCCGTTCGATGGGGCGGATGGGGACGGGACAGTGACGATCACGTCGGACGGCGATACAGTTTCGGTTTCAGCGTCCCCTTGGCATAGGGTGGACATACGGTCGGTTGTCAGAAGAGAGGTACATGTGCTACTGGCATGATTTCCCATCCCGTCGTGATTTGATCCAGGCTTGTTCCCTCCTTGTGGGCCCATCATCGAATAACTTTGAACGACGTCTAAACACCGTGCGTTTGCCACGGCATTGCGAGTCGAGCATGCTATTACTGGAATAAAAAAAAGGGGGGCGGCGCAGTGCGGCGCTCGACCAACAAGGTAGACCCGTCGGAAGCAACACAACGACGACGACTCCCCCAATGGAGGCAATCGTCTGAGCAGGTTGGCTGGTTGTGCCACCGCCATCAGCGGCTCATCAGCGATTCCGATCAAAAAAAAAAAGTTGATATGATCTGCCTGTGACAACCACGTTTGACGAAACGCAGTTGGTGGGTGGAGGTAAATACTTGGATTCGATGATGGTGGTCCCCGTTCTCAAACGAAACGTACGCAAGGCCTGGATGACCAGTGCAAGCGTAGGTGTGATGTCGACTTGAAGAGTTGATATGGGAGGCGTCGGGTATGACAGGGTCGGGTTTCTCGGTGGGAATGAGCTGGTCCATCAAGCAGAGAAAGGGGCGTTTGATTTCGGACTAGTGCGTGATGCAGTGGTGGGAAGAACTGGGGTCTCCGGTGGCCAGTTGGGTGGGCGGTCTCGGGAATGGCCGAGAGACGGACCATAGATTGTTTGCCTGACTCGGCGCGTTCTCACTCCAAACCGGTCGGTCTGTCGGAAGATGCGATAGTGCGAGAGATGAATTCACGTTGGAACAAGGGAATCTTTCATTTCGAAACCTCCATTTCATCGTGGTCGGCATCCAGACGTCGCCGTCTCGTCGCACCCGCTTCCGACCGACATCGTGATGATGCCTACGGACCGTACACACTCTGAGGGCAACTTGGGGTACGTTATGGGCTGTTCGATAAGCTTCGGCGGTGACCGGACGTGGATCACAGCCACTCTTCTTTGTCACTTGTCGACGGAGCTCAGAGACTCTGTCAGGCGTACGGCAGGCGCGACTCGACCTGTTCTGAGCTACCACCTTGCTCGCACTGCCAGAAACTTGAGCGACCCGGAGGGGCCATTTGAACCCATGGCTAAGCGGTCACTCGCTCGACAACGGGTGATCACGACATTCGTGTCCGAAATCGCCCTGCATCGGTTACCGATGTCTTTATATATTAGTCAACCACTGGTGTCAGTTCCGCACTCATCAAGGAAAACAAAAAGAATGAAAAGGGAGAATTGATCAATAAAATGTACGTTTGCACAGGACGGCATTGAACGTATGCGTCACGTCTTGTCTGCATGTACTCTGTCCATTCTCTCTGGGTGCCCGCCGCATGCAGATGCAAGCACTTTCAGTGTCTCTCCTCTTGGTCAAACATGGATAAATGGTAGAATCGGTACCACCAGCACCACAGACAGCGGTCATTAACGTCTGTCAGTAAACGTAACAGAGAATCATGTCAGCTGGTCAAGGTTCACAAAAGGACGATATCGAGAAGAGAACGGGAGATGCGTCTACTGCCCCTGTTTGCTGAGATGTCTCGCTCGGCGGGCGATGTCGTAAAAATACAACTTGAACATCCTTAAGTTTGAACTCTGTCAGAGATGAGATTTGCGCGTCCACCGGACGCTCACCCTTGGAAACTGATGGACATCACATCACCTCGTCGGTAAGAAGTTGCTAGTGGTAGCACCGCACCGCACCGCACTAGTCCTCTGCGCATGGCGTAGTGACCAATCGTACGTGATGTGGTGGACTAAATCATCAGACTTGATATTACGTTGTGAGAAAAGAATTCGGACAGACCGACCCGTGTTCGTTGTCTGATAACCTCTGCGGCGCAGTACAAAAAATCAAATACATATCCTCAAATAATCTCGATGGTGCTTTGTGTGAAACCTATGCTTCTGTGTACCGTCCTATATGGTTCTGAGGACAAGTTCCAGCTTTGACGGTGGAAAATCAATTGATGGTCGGGAAGGTATCTTCCTCATGTCATTGGATAGCCACATCCTTCCGCCGTGTACGGAAGACCAAGTCCGATGAACAAGTCTCTGGAGAGAAACCAGGGCCATCAGGTTCACAAAGATCAAAGTGGATAGCTCTGTGGATGCTGTGCGCAGTGCTTTGTGGGTTTGTTCGTGGACTATCTTGACAGATGCACTTGTTCATCATCGAGGACGATCCAGGTCGACAACCAGCGATAACAACCTGAAAGCGAGAGGGTATCAAAAAGGTCTCCTACAATCCAGTCTTGCTTTGAAAATCCTTGACGCTGGTGTCCCCCAGAACTATCTGAGACTGCAGATGATCAGCAGATTTGTAGGAGCAATGTCACGCCTAGATTCCAGGCATACGGATGAAGAACCGCAACCTTGAAAAAAACGACTCAGACAGCGGGGAAATTTCACCGATAAGTTGTGGGCACACGGTTCTGGTACCACTACTGGCGCTTCGAGAGTGACCCCCACAGGCAATGAGCAGATCGTTAATAAATGCCAGAAAAGAGATCAAAGACACGTACCGAGGTCCCAGATCTCGCGATATGGTTTGCATCCGCGATAGAGGTGAGCATCTCTCATACCTCTTCATGAGCTGGTGTCCAAACCAACATTACAATAGGGTACGTCGTCAAGTCGCTTCCCCAAGATTTGATGGGTTGTCTTTCATCCATACTGCGAAACACCCAGAGTAGTCACCGAGGGTATCAGCCGTAGACACTGCACTTGACGCAAAACACATCCCGCGAAAGTGTTCGATAAACTCGACGTACCCACCATAGGGTCCAGTCCAAAAATGCAGGCCACGCGCCGTCTTACGGCATTCACATTGCTCCCGCAAACAATGTACTGAAACCACCAACACTGCCAATTCAGACGACCAAAAGTGCTCATGACCACAAAACGTACCTCCCCATACCACTTGTACTCGTCGACGGTAACAATTAATTTATTTTCAAGGTTTCGCCCGCGCTCTATAATTCCGCGTCTAACCGAGAAATGCTAAGCCTACTAGCAGCCACCGAACCTTCTAGCGGATGAGTAGGAGAGGTTATGTGCTTCCAAAACTAGGCATGGGATATACCATTGTTTCTGTCGACGATGGTGATGTCCTTGCGCCTATGAGGTAGGGTCGGTCGCGTTCACGCATCGGCGGTAGCCACATGAAGCAGATTACACAAGAGAAGCAATCGGCGTCGTGGATGGGGATGGCCTAGACCATGTAGACGAGGGATTGAGCGCCTAAACATACGCGCAGATTATTTCAGATAAAGCTGTTCAAACGGAGCCATGAAGCCATAGGATTCAAACGAACATCTTGCCTCTTACCTTCGGCGCCGAAAACGTTAACGGACTGTTAGGAAGACCAAAACAGTGATGTCGGCAATGATCATCGACCAGAGTGGTGCACAATCTAGAATCTGAGGACTTTCTGTTTAGCAGGCAAGTAAAATATAACATCTTTTTTATAACATACTCACCTGCTGGCGTCTTCGAGTTGATCGAGGCCTTCGCGTGTTACTGGCACCCCTTCAATAAGTACAAGATCAGCGAGTCCACGTTCAACGTAGGAATTTGACTTAAGCCGTTTATCAAACCTTTATCACCTTCCATGGCTAGCAAGTTGCTGGTCGTTGTTAAACGTTAACAGGCCTGGCGACGAACCAATCAGAGGCGATGATCATCAAACTCTGCTGTTGTGTGGCTGTGCTCGTTTTCGCCATTAAAGCTACTAGTTTGGGTGTGTTAGTCCCGCTTATTATACGATTGTTCACATTCCCACTGGCAAGTGAGTTCTGATATCAATATCTGCTTCAGTCGTGCTCTTCCTCCTCGGGGGTTGATCCTTTTGTGCTGGGCTAAAGTAATACGGTCTTATCATTTATGCAATATGCTCCATCCCACTCGCCCACCACAGGTAACGGGCCAATTCCCGGATGCTAATCCCTGAATGTATAGTTGACCGGCACACGATTTTCAGTGAGAGCAGGAAGCGCTATGTTCTCAGATTCCCAGTAAACCGGCCATCACTCGATATAAAAGTCCCGAACTCGTTCACGGATGTCTGGGGGTGTGGACTCCACCAAATGGTGACGAGAACTGTCCGCTCACTCTCGGGCCTATGCCAAATCGCCCAGGATATGATATGAAACTATAGGGCAAGCCTCTTGCTGTCTGCCAGCCGCTGAGGTGGGGGTATTGCATCTGTCAGCCGCATACCCATTCGCTGGATATATAAGACGCGTTGTGCTGCTTTTCAAGGTACGTTCAATCCATCATCCTTCCTCAAGATGAAGTCCACTTCGTGTCTCTGGATTCTCTCCTCTTTTACAATGATCGCGGGTGCGATGCCCTCCATCCCAAACCGAGCTCTTCGGATCCCTTTGCGGCGCCGCTCACTTGATTTAGCGGACCCATTCCAGTCAGGCACGCACGAGCGGTTCCTCGGTGCTGAAAGAACCGCACAACTCATCAGCTATACTCGCGAGTAAGTTCTCCATTCTCTCGCTGTCTGTGTTTCCTCATCTTCCGGGGTAATCAGGAAGTACAAGAATACCTTCGCGATATATGAATGGAATACGGGATCGCGTCATCCACTTGATACGTTGTCGGGATCCTCTTCGGCCAGCCCATCAAAATTAGAAACTAGGGGAGTCGTTAAACTTGAAGATTATATGGATTCTTTGTGGTCCGGCGTCATCGAGATCGGGACGCCACCTCAAACCTTCACAGGTAAAATATCAGCCGTCACATCTGGATCGTCGTTCTGATCGCTTTACTTTTGAAAAGTGGATTTTGACACAGGCAGCTCTGATTCATGTGAGCGTCTTTCATCTCGAATCAACGAGGTCACGTTTATATTTTCTGTCAGGGGTGACTAGTAAAGACTGCATGCTCCCAGAATGTGATCTGCATCGCAAATACGATCCTGACAGCTCAAGTACCTCTACGTTCGAGGATTTCGGTTCTATAGAGATGTATGGTTCCGGAGCGGTTGCCACAGACTGGTATAAAGACAAGGTTGAAGTGGGTGGATACAAGGTAGATCTTACCCGTTGGTGTTTGGATGGCGACTGACCTAAACCACGAGATTAATCAAACGTTTGGTGCTGCATACGTCTTGTCGCCTCAATTTTCCATCCAAAAATTTCCCCCGGATGGTCTCGCTGGCTTAGCATTCTCCGAGCTCTCGAGATATGGCACACCACTGATGCAGACCTTGAATGAAAGTGGCCAACTGCCTCATAGCTTCTTCAGCTTCAAGCTCTCCAGCATCCCTGAACAAAGTGAACTGATCATTGGCGATGTAAATCATGATGCATTCAACAACGACACGCTTGTGAGCGTCCCAGTAACGGATGAAGCCTACTGGCAGGTCGTGTTGGGGAAGATCGCTCGTTCCAACTATACAGTTACACAGAGCATGAATACCGATGCGATCATCGATACAGGCACCACGATGATGGTTGTACCAGAAGCTATCGCCAATAGCTATTTTTCAAGCATCCCCGGCGCACAGCACACTTCGGAGGGCTTGTATACAGGTACACTACGTCTCCACCAATATAGATCACGTCATCTAATATCCTACAGTTCCATGCAATGTCATCAACTCAACTACACCAACATTGACATTCGGTGGGAGAGAGTTTCAGGTATCTGCTGATGCATGGAACCTTGGTCCTGACAATCCAGACTCGCCGGATTGCATTGCTGGCATGGGTTCAACCGAGATTTATGGTGTGTATATCTCTACGTGTTGTCTTGATGTGAAGCCCATCTCACTTGACAGAATTTTCAATCATTGGGGACGTCTTCTTGCGATGCGTGTACACTATCTTCGATTTCGGGCCCGTGCCCCAAGTCCACTTTGCGCAGCTTGTCTGATAGCTGTCCTTTATTTTATTTCGAGAGGTAGAATGTCGTTTGTAACGGACATGGATCCCAACAAAGGAACAAAGTGACTGGCTTGTAGTACGCTACGTTGGTGTTCCTCTAATACCAAGGAAGTGCCACCATACACCGATTAGTATATCTGACGGGGAACGGTGACTCAAGTGCAGAGGTTTCGGTCATGTGATCCCCGGGGCGGACAGGTGGTAGGTTTACGCCCACTACTGTTCCTTTCTGTATGGAGGCAACCGTAACGCGTAACGCTGGGCTGGTTGCGTTGCTAAAAATAACGCGTAACAGGGGGGTCGGTTGCTATTTTTTTGGGCGTAACGCTCCTTCGATAACTTGGTTGCTAACGATGGCAACATAACGCGTAATGCAATGGATCTCGGGGGATTATATAGCGAAAAAGACTAGTTACATGCACTCGTCAAAGTTAATAAAAGCCCAAATATCTTCGTACTCCCCTGCTGCCGTCAACGAATTATTAGGACCCTTCTCTGTGCTGTCAACGCAGTGAGCAGCAGTGTCTACCTCAGCAGGGATGTTAACAGCATCTAATCCGAACGCATCTTGTATCACCACACTCAAGGGAACAGCAACATCATCATCAGCATCAGCAATAAGGTATGATCGCTTGTCGGAATTGCCTTTACAGCGGCCTTCATTGTCTTGATCAGATCTTTGCACCTATCACCACGTTCTCGGAAGACAATGGCTTCCCCTTTTTGCAGTTTATGGGTTTCAAAGCAGACTTCGAGATTCCGGTTGAGGGCATACCATACCCCCTCGTCTTCAATGTGTTCGGCATCAAGTCCGAAATGGTAAGTGGACTCGATGGGATTTAGAGGAAGGTTTGGTGGAAGATTTTCAAGTAAATGTTGTAGGTGGTGAATTCGCGAGATTAGCTGTGAGGATGGACCTTCACCAGTAGGAGTTGTCATCGTTGAGTTACAAGATGCTATGGTACAACAAGTTTGCTTTCTTTTACACTGCTCGACTGAATATCGAAGCCGGCGCACTCATCACTGGAAAGGTTGCTAAATTCCTTTTCATAACGCCGGTGCGGCACGGCAAGGTTGCTACTATTGGCAACGTAACGGATAACGGGGGGTCAGGTTGCTAACTCGGGGTCAGGGGTAGACCGTAACGCACCCCCCCCAGGTTGCCTCCATACAGAAAGGAACAGTAACCTGAGTTTGATCATCCAACAACAACAACAACAACAACAACAACAACAACAACAACAACAACAACAACAACAACAAACAACAACAACAAACAACAAACAAGGGGGAAGTGTGCAATGCTACAATTCAGTAACTCGGTCGGGTGGTGTGAGAGTTTGACTCTGGCAAGGGTTGAAAAGAGGAGGGGTGTAGTGTGGGGCGCAGCATCCAGACTCTTGATTCCATTCCCGGATCCTTTCACTCCAGCCCTTGCTGTCCAACCCCGACTCGCAATCCCACACAAGCCCATGCCCAACCTCGAATTGTACACCAGACCAACTAAACTCGGCATCGCGTTCGACATTGGTACGACTTACCGCGGTATCTCATATTGTGTCCATGAACAGGTCGGGTTCCAGACATTCTTCGAGTCGCGACGTAATTTCTTGATCATTTTCGTGTCGATCTGTCATAACTGGTATTAGGTTCCCTGCTCAGCGACTGACCTGCAATGATTCTCAAATATCTCCTCTCGAGTCTCTTGTACTATGACAAGTTCGGTAATCCCAGAGCGGCTGGTGGTGAGGTATTCACCGAAAGCATAATCAAGATAGCACTGATCGAAGGATGGATTGTTGAAAGGTTGGTTGTTAGCCGCATTGAATCATTATAACGCGGAACTCAGTCATGAAATTCAGGTGGAAACTTTACCTCCACCCGGAGTGGTTAGCCTCTTCAGCTGACTTGAGCGATGATTTACCCCCACTGCCACCCGGCAAATCTGCTGTCGATATTCTTACAGATTTTATAAAGTATCTTTCTCAGTGTACCAAGAACTACATTCAGGGACACCACCTCACATTCAGCTGGTCGTCCGTCGAGGATTCCATCGGATATATTTTCACCCATATGAATGCGTGGGAGGATGTACGACAGTAGCTGTCAGGCCATCGAACCACTCCCAGTGTGCCTGAGGGGCGATAACTACGCATTAACGGAAGGCGAAGCAATTCTCTACTTTTGCATCCCAGGCCTTCTCAATACAGGATCAACTAATCAGGCTGTTCCTCGAGGAGCTGCACATGGACATGAACTCGAGCATGTTCTCGATGACGTCCAATCCAATCTCCTGTGATGAAGTTGCTCCAACTGAGTGCATGCACCGGCAGCTACCACTAATGACCAAGTTCCTACTCATTTTCCCCTGTACTCTAGGCCGACTGCAGGGTTCAATCCTCGTTAGTAGGTGGGCAAAGGCTCTGCTGCGAAGTAAGTGGCTACTTTCCTCTATCATTTTAACAGTGACGGATGTGGCGAATAATAAGAAGGCTTGATGGTCGGGACGATGAGGATACAGTTGGATATATGCGCAGATTCGATTAGACAACAAAACTTACCGCCAAGGAGCTGTATTTCGCTTCGAAACGCGGAACAACGCCCTTTGAAGATTTTGCACACCCGCTCTTTAGGATCTTCAATGTGCCCATCCCAGTCATGTATGGGGGACAATCACATTGTGGAGTATCTTCTGGAGTGCGTCTTGAGAAGATCGGGAGATGTGATAATTCTTGCGTGGACCTGGAGCGCAGGCGGTCACAAGAGCTGTCTGCCTGCAGATCTCATCGTCTATGACCAACTCACGCTACTGCACGTCCCACACCATGGACGCCTATGGAGATAGCTAAGTGGGTTGCGTTCCTCCCTCCCCGATCTCCTACGCCATGGGTCCATACGACCCTCACCCTCTCTTGTTGCTGCAGCCTAGGGTGGTTGAGACTTCCTGGTATTGTGTTCCCGCTGACTGAACTCCACATCTCAGAGCCGGAATCAGACACCAAGACGAAGGTCTTGTGTACCGTGCGATCACGCGAGCGCTCGGAGACGTGGAGATTATAGCAGCCAACGATTTGACCAGGATCGCGGCTCTGCTTCGTCCATCCATGGATCCGCCTTACTTGGTGAAGATCTGGCGCATGGCGCAGCCGCGCTCGACAAAATATTCGGGGCACTGTTTCGAGTTATTATCGTGTGCCAAGTATAGATATGTTGCGGCGGACAGTCTGATCATCGTTCAAGCCAACAGACAGGGATCATTGAAGGACGGCATCCACGTGCGATTGATGCAACGCATCCCTCGATTGGTAGCTATACTGTTTTAATCAACAGTCCCCCTTGCTTCCATGCCCTGATCAGAATGAAAGGATGTGTGCACGAGTCAGAACACTACAGGGAACCGGGCACCCACGGGATCCCATCAGTTGGCCGTCCTCAGAATTACCCGACCCACAAGAAACAAATCGACCATCCAGACACGGTCATGAGGCTCAGTATGTGAGACTGACTAGACTAACGCGCACACACGCACCCACACACATATATAGGCCCCGGATGACGCACGCCCCGAATGAGCAATCCGGGCCCCAGCTCGTATTCCCATGGCGTGCGACGTGTCTTTTCATG
>JBBPKT010000272.1:0-25704 GCA_038089395.1 Pulveroboletus frians | reverse complement strand
GGTGACGGGCCAATCCTCATATTAACTCCTACGATACTCATCTGTGAATACCACTCGGTACACTTCACCAGTGTGAGTAAGGAGTGAGGACAGGGTGCGGAGCACCCAATACAATAGCCTTACAGTCTTCCCACTAAGTGTGCCAAAAAACTGATCTGTCGATAGAGTGACAATGAAAAATTTCTCCAGTTCACCATAACCGGTTTGGTGAACTAAGTTGCCGTTCCGTCCCTCCAGAACCACCTCGAACTACGTAAATGATCAGACATGTACCACAGTATCAGTACAATGATCGTACCTTGATATAGCAATTCCTTCTTTCTGACGTCGCTGGTCTATGAGAGACACTCCTTGTGCAGAACAAATCACTGCCCCCACGTATCCTCAGTTTTCCAGCAAAGAATGATGGTGCTGGAAGCTGCCTCTTCACCTCACTATCTTTTTTCCCTAATACTTGCGCCACATAACTCGCAATCTTCCTTTGGAGCAAGGGATCTATCCCAGTGATCACTTTAAACGGTGGGCGAAGAACGTAGTTATCGTCTAATCAGGAATGCAGTTAATTAGTATACCTCTGATATTGTCCGTGGTACTTACAGCCATCGACTGTACGCTCATATCTGACAGGCCCATCATCTTCTTGGTCGTCCCACCAGGAGAGCTCTTCAGTGAGATGATAGCGCACAGACAACTGTTCAAGTGCAATTGAATGGAGCAGACTCTGGTTCAGGTTGCTCCATGGCTGACTCCGGGAACGAAGGGTATGCTGGAGTGAACCACAGTAGCACTCCATGAAAAACGTCCAGGTAGACCAGACGGGACTGCAGTATAAAATTCCCTCACTGATATGAAGCAGACCATGAACTGGCAGCGTGCAAGCTGGCAGCCGGTCAATGTCATACTGATAGTAATACCTGTTCAGTCGAGTTAGCTTATTTCAAGGAGTATTTTCGACGCAACACCACTTACTTTTTGTACTTTTCAACCCATCGTTGAAGTCGGATAGTGATATCATTCACTTGCTCCACTGCGATCTGAAACTGCAGTGTGATCTTCATAATGTCGCTTAGCTCGCACGCATGGGTATAGTACTTCTGTTTCGGGAACCGGTTTTCAAGTAATATCGGTGCCAGATAGACGAACCAAAAACACCATGACTCGGCTGAAAAAAGAGAGCGCTGTGTCGCAACATTGCCGAGAACACGTACAAATGCTGCCGGAATGTGTTGTATGGCGTCTTGAGTCTCTTGCCCGATTTCCTCCCATATACGAGGAGCGATCCTGAACTCGTCTGCAGCAGACTCCATTCCTTTGAACTGACCTGTCCAAAGCTCCACAAGGGTTGGAATTATGTTCTCGAGAAGCAGGTGGAACCACTCCCATGGAGCTGACCATGCGAAGTCCAGGGATCCAACTCTTCGCAAAGCAGGGAGACTGCGGATGCCTGTTGCTTTCGCTATCTTCTCCCTTGCAGCCTTTGAGGATACAAGCGCAAGCTGATCAGAGACGTGGAGAAAGTCCCCGTGTGTTCGCATAGGAAAGTTGTTTGCGCTCCAATAAACAAGGCTTCGACCGCTGGGATGTCTCCTGGGGGGCCGAAGCGCAACATAGTGGGTCTTTCCAGTTTCTGAAACGGCCTGTATCTTGCATGATCGACACGGAAAAATAGAATTCAGACCTTTGATATTGAGGAACTTCTGTGTCGCAAGGATATCTCCTAGTTTGGCAATGACATACGAATGTAAACTGAAAGAGCTTTCACTGGTCGTATCAAAGGTCTCTACTCCGTAAGCGAGTTCTGCAAGTTCATCATCAAGAGGTGCTAGAAAAGAGGCGATATCCTTTGGTTGACGCAGACCAGGAATGATCCCGACACGGCATACTGCCAGATGGTACGCAAGGCCAAAAGTACGCAAGGCCAAAAGCCGGTGAGTTGGATTTTCGGCCTTGCATGCACGTGACCTTAATGTCATGTGATTCCTCATGTTTCGTGTCCATCCTCATCCAAGTTTATCTCGCTAATCGCTGCTAACGTTCTTAGCCATGCCAATGCTATCCAGGGGAAGAAACTGGCCTTTCAATATTGCTGCTTTACAGCGATCACTTATTCAACTGCAAGAAGAATTTAATGCTTTCTCCCGTAAGTTAAAAGTATATCTTAGTACAGATCACCCAGCATTGCTTGTTTGTTAGGCAATGAACGTGCAACAGAGTTCAAACATGTGAAATCTAAGAGTATTCACCAACAGAAAATAAAGAAGAACGTCCAACCTATTCCCAGACCCAAAGGCCGACCTGGACGAAGTGATGGGAAAGGTTACAGTCTCATAGAGGCTATGGGTCTTCAAGATCGTCCTGAATACTACTACTCTATCATCGTTTGTCCTTGCTTATCTGATTTATTTCTTATTCATGCGTCACCACTTGATAGCGATTAGTTCACAAGGCTGCCTGCAAGTACTTGGACACAAATCGCTCGCTGTCCCAGCAAAAGGATTCACTGCTCGTCGAGAAGGTTATTCGAGAGGTGGGACTCTATTACCTTTTCGGCATATTTATACAGTATATGCGTTCCAGATACAACTCAAAGACGACTTCTTAATGCGGTTTGAAAAGGGTTGGCCAGTACACGATATGTTGGGTCAATATCTTCGCAACATTTGTCAGCGAGAGCGATGTGAAAAGAAACGAATTGAAGAGGTAGGTGTAAACTTGAATATATGCGCTAAAAATATCAGAATACTTATCAACCCGTTACAGAGTGCTGGTGGTGAAGCAAAATCGGACCAAGAAATGGTCGAAGATGACGAGAATACAGAATCAGAGAACAACGGAGATATGCATAGAGAGAGCGAAGACATGGATCCTGACGTTCCAGCTGATCTGGTTGATGAAGAGCCTGAAACTGACTTAGACAGTTATAACGAAGAATCAGATAGCGCTGAGAGTGAGCCCAATGACTCAGAAGATGTTCGCCCCACGGATATCTTTGCGATCACAACGGCTGTAAAGCGATTGCATTCCCGGCCTAATGACCTACCTTCGACAATCGCTAAGGAGAAGCAGAATGATAACAACGCAAAGGTCGTAATAACTGCAAAGGTAGCCTCCGCTTCGTTTCATGATATCTACTGATAGTTTTCAGTCAAAGCCTGGTCGCAAACCAAGAGCCAAAAAGGAACAGACGTTCCAGACGTCCGAACCAGCCGCTCCGATTGTAAATGGCAAGTGAAAGCAGGATGTAGGCCCGGATCACTCTGAGGTAACTGAGTTGCACATTATGACATGAACTAATGGTGTTTAGTCCTCAAGGCTGGGTTGCAAACCACACATCATAAAGGACCAGGGATCACAAGTCTCAGAGCCATTTGGTCCAAGTGAGGCAGCAAATCATGATGGCAAGCGAAGGCGCACCAAGGTATGTACCAACGCTTCGAAGTAGATGTTCTGATATGATTTCTGTACTAGGATCACGGGCCTAATATAACCAGCATAGTCGGAGAAGAACAAACGTCCAATGAGAATGACAATGAGAATCATGATGAACGGGCCAACACAGTCATTGATTTGAAGACGTGCCCAGGAATGGATTGCTCCGATACGATTCCGGATGACATCCCCATGCAGCTGAAGACTGCCCTTACTCGCTACGCAAATCTTCTCAAAGAAAATAGGACTGATTTTCATTTAGCCATCGAAATCTGTACCATGGTCAAGTGAGAACATGATCGGCGCCAGGCTCTTGATGTCGCCAAGGAGAATAAATGGCCAGCCATGGAAATCGACTTCAAGGATATCCCTCGACGTATCTTTCATATGTATGAAGAGCTCAAGCAACTCATATTGGTTAGGGAAGCTCGCGAGGACCTTTTTAGCTGGAACTGCTTCGAGGCGAATCTGGAATTAGATAGATGGTCAATTGCCCGCTTTGCTCGCATGCGGGCATCAGAGATCCCCATGACGTCTCAAACCTGGAGGAATTCACGTGGGGGATAGTACGTCATGAACTTAATGATGAATTTTTTATTTGTGAACTGTACCAGATGCTAACATCATCGCCTTATAGTTATGGCTCAAAAGGAACAGCGATTGTGATGCACACGCTCATGCATCTTTTCAGGCGCGATACTCCCACCAATGCATTCCAGCCTCTTCCGCTAATGCACTACCTGTGCTACTTCGTGGCTCCTCACGTTATCGCGCGCTTGATCTGCGAAGACTATAACACATCAATGTTGACGAAAGGCTGTAACATCATGGAAGCCAGTAGCGATGTAGGTGAACTCATCAACCCGGAATGTGATGACGACAGCGAGCTCGACTATATCAACCAAAAAACTATGATTATGTTGAAGTCATCCCAACAGACAGGACTTGAAGCAGTAGATGCTGCTGTTGCAAAGACTCTTTTTTCCGAGTACCAACCTGGATCCAGCGCTGTCATGGTATGTTTTATCAAGTTGACGAACACGACTAACTGCTCAACCATTTTCAAAGCCACCGTGGGTCCGGCCAAAGCCTCAACTCATCATTCATCCACCTCGGATGCCAGGAGAGGCAAGCGCCTTGGAGCTGATTCAGCCCCAGGCCTCTGACGCTCTACCGACAGAATGCTCCAATTTGGTGCATCACGAATTAGATGCATTCTAGCCTAAAGTACGTTTACAGATGAATCTCTCCATATGACCCAGCCCGAAACAACCCACCGCCGGTCGACGCGACTGAAAGGGTAGCAGGGTAATCACATAACCTAACGGTTTGATGGAGGATCAGCCGGCAAGCTTGTACACGGACATCATCATTTTCAGCTCTCCCTTGTAGGACTAAGGGCATGCTGGTGCTTCGCTATGGACTTGGTCATGGAAACAGACATGGACATGAAGGCACCTTTCTTTTCGTCTTGGGGCACTGAAGTACTCTCGCTTTTCGACTGGCTCTCATTGCTCTCATTGCTCTCTGATGTTGCTTCATCCCCATGTTGTGTTAGCTTGTTGTTACTACCAACCATCGGTGTTGACCTCAATACGTGTGTCTGTCTGATTGTGGCTTTGAGAAATAGTATCAGTGACGAAATATTGCCTCATTCAAAAGGCATGTCGGGATCCCGAACTGCTAAGGAACAATAGGACCGCTCACCCACCAATCCGGGCAGTGCCCGGATTGTACCGGATACTATACCGGATACACCGGATCCGGATAAACCAGTCCGGATCAACTATATCGCATCGCTTGTCCATAGTAAGGTACACGCGCTTCACATGTTCTCGATCTATGACATCTATTGAGGTACGAGCTTGTCGCACATACTATAAAACCTCTTCATTCTGGTCCATAACACCTCAGTTGTTTTTGCCTGTCTGGCAGCAGCTGAGGTGAGTACTTATATACACACTACATTTCCTTCTCTCATACATAATAGTTCGGATCACTCCGGATTAACTAGGTAAATGAATCAGTTGTTTTTGCCTGTCTGGCAGCAGCTGAGTTCGGATCACTCCGGATTAACTAGCTGCACGCTCGAAAATCAGTCCATTTTGTCATAGCACAGAAGGACTGCATGAAATGGCATGCAGCGCTGGGGGGAAATGCTATAGGAAGCGCCGCAGGCGATTTTTGCTCTTAGCAAAAATGAACAGATCAGCATCACATCATGGCACTCTCCACAATTGACTGTCATTAGCAGGAAATGACCCCGACTCTTTGGGGAATTCACTTAGTATTGTTTCTGGAAGTGACCACACTTTTTGCAGTGTCTTCAAGTGGTGATCGGTTCTTGACCGGGTCCAAAAACACGCACAAACTCAGTAGATCCGACGGAAGCAAAAGGGGTGCTGCTCTACTCTCTAAAGCCACGTAGAGCACGCACTGACGACAACAAGTGGTCCGAGTGGAATGACACCCCAAAGTAGTAGGCCAGGATGATCTGTAAAGCAGTCGTGTAGCGTTATTGCTTGACGACTCCACCAGCCAACCGAGAACTATGATTGGAGGATGGCCAGCAGAGGGAAATGACTCAAGTCACGTAATGGAAACTGTCGAGATCTGCTTTTTCGGTTTGTCGATCTGCGGGGACGTGCTGAGGTTTCGAGTGATAATGGAGATACTCGGAGTATGTTACAGGCAAATTCTCATAATCCATACACGACATCGCATGCGACAGCCTGGCTATGTCAGTTATGCATGTTCCTCGCTGGCCTTTTCATCCAAAGATCGCTCTGCTATGCTCCCGCGAGCAGCTTGCTTCAGTTCTGCCACGGGTGTCGATCTCCGTCCACCCAAGAACACCCAACCACCGGGTGCATCCTCCAATGCCCTCACTATCACGTCCTTCTCAAACAGGTACCGGATATCCTCCAATGCATATCCCTTTGTCTCTGGCAGGCAAAAGTATACCCACCCTGACATGACCATGCAACACGTACCGAACAGTAGGAACGTCCCGTATTTGATCTCCTCGAGCATGTTCGGGGTCACTCGTGCGATCGTAAACGTGAACAACCAGTTCACCCCAATGGCAAGCGACATGGCAGCCGTCCGGACGTGGTTAGGTGCCACTTCTCCAGCGACAACCCATGGATTGGGTCCAAACCCAATGCAGAAGAAGACGGCGTAGAGATACACAGCGACGATCGAGACATAACTTGCAGGGACGATTGTTGCCTGAGGATGAGTCGCGCTGTAACCCCCGATCCACAGCATCATGAATCCTTGACCCAACCCACCAATAAGAAGGCACATTTTCCTTCCCACCCTTTCCACTGCAAACAGCACAGTAGTCGTCGCAGCGATCAGCTTGACGACGCCGTAGATACCGGTTGCGAATAGCCCAGAATTAGTACCAGTGACACCCAATGTCGCGAATATCTGGGGGCTAAAATAGTTGATGGCATTTGTTCCAGTCCATTGCTGAAACAGCATGATAAGCGAAGGGATGAACGATCGCAGGGCCGTCACTCTCGATTCGCCCATCATGCGGAATTGCTTCCAAATTGACATGCCCTGTTTGCCATCCAGGTCTGCCTTGATCTCCGCAAGAGTTGCCACAACAGCTTCGTCATCGACAGCGCATCGTGTTACATATGCCAGACTCTCTGCCGCTTCTTTGTACCGTTGTCGTTCGACTAGCCATCGTGGCGACTCTGGTTGGGGGAGCATGAAGAGTATGAAGAGGACGCCAGGAATTATCTGCACTGCAAAGGGCATCCGCCATTGCATTTGTCCGAATGGGACATGGAGGGATGAGCCATAGTTTATCCAGACTTGTAAGTTACCGTTGGTCAAGGACCCTAGAAGGATAGATCGACGAGCAGAAACTTACAGCTGAGCAGCATACCAACATTATTCAGGACCTGGATGAGACCAGTACAACGACCACGGATCGCCTTTGGCGTGCACTCCGACACATACGAAGGGACGAGAGCGGAGGACATGCCCAGACCGAAACCACCTAGAAAACGGCCAAAGTAGAGCACCTGCAGTGCCACTGCCCGGCTGCTCCCGATCCCAACGATAGTCTGTACGATGCTTCCAATGATGTAGACAAATCCAGCAAAGATCAGTGGTTTCTTGCGGCCGAAGCGGCCGGAAATATATCCTGTAGACACTGCTCCAAAGCTGACGAGCTAATGAGGTGTTCTCTTCTTGCGCAGAGAGAGAAAGAGGGGGTAGAACTCACAAACAGCCTGCTTGAAGAAGCGAGACAATATTACCGTCCAAGTTGGCCCGTGCGCTAGCAGACAGCTGGTCGATCCCAAAGTACTGCTGAAATGAGCCCAGGGACAATATGCCTCCGATCAACCCGATATCCCAGCCATAGTAAACAGAGCCCATAGACGCAGACAGCGCAAGTGCGTAGGCATTGCGGTTGCGAGATAGATGATCCAGCTCTGCCTGGTAGCCCATTGGGAGTCGAGGTGGACGAGGAGAAAAGGGTAGGCCCACAGTCCTATCAATCAATCAGTCACGTCGATATGTCGGACTTAGAGCTTTCTGTGCCACGGTAATCATCGCAGGACCCGTTTCGCCTTCAAGGGGTTCCGAGTCCGTATATCGGTAATTAAAGAAATGCAGGCGTAAAAACCCCATGGAAAAGACTACGGATATGGTGGTGGCTCACTTCCCAAACCAGACCTAGGCTTGGAGACTAGAATAAAGTTAGACTTGTACCTCCAACCTTGCTTGCTTTTATGGATAGTTGCATGCGGTTACGGCGGAGATCTTCCAATGCTGAACAAACGCCACCTTTAGTAGTAGTTCCAAGTCACACTCCATATATGTACTCGGATATATAAGTAGTGACCTTAGTATATATCAGGAGTGGCGCACTAGCAAATACAACAAAATTGGACCGACTACAGTGTAAAGCATAGGAAACCAACACGTTTATCGAGAGTCATGTTCCAGTCAATTGAAAGTGTTGCTTAAAGAAGTGCCCAGTTAACGGGCTTAGGTCTCCGCTCAGCTGACTTCCCCTCGGCCTTCCTCCGCATCGCAACCCTCTTTTCCAGCTCCCACCTCGCAAGTTCGTCTTTCAGTGTTTCAGTCCGCACTTCGTGGAGAGGGTGGGAAGTGCCCACGATCCGCCTAGCGTGGTGCCAGGCAGAGGGGGTTGCGTCAGAACGTTTGGCAGAGGAACACCCGGCCGACTGGGAGATCTCCGCTCTGCTTTCCCAGAACTCGACTGCCTTACGGGCATCGAACCCGGCATGAGCAAGGAGTCTCATGGAAACAATATCTGCCTCAATTTCCTGTTTTTTGCTCGTACAGTATTCTCCTAGCTCGGTGAGGTGTCCTGAGCCCACTCTGCCCAATTGCGCAATGCCATCATTGAAAAAGGGCCCAAACAGCATAGTCACCGGAAACAGGACCGTCCTTGCCACGTCTGCAACCATGGATATGATCGCCGGAATGATGATTGTACCTGAGGACAAAGTTTCGATGTGATGAGACAGCAATAGGTGTGCAACTTCATGAGCGAGGAGGATGGCAAGTTCTGTGGTTTGATCCTCGGTCGGAACAGGATGCGATGGAGCCACAGAAGACGTCGGCGGTGCGCTGAATTGGGATCCAAACAGGTATGAACGCCAAGAGGATTCCTGAGGATGGGTGGCCACTGGGGTGCGAGGATGGTTGCTTTGTGCCGGGGCCTTTGAAAGGATGTTATCAAGGAACCCAGAGTAGACGACAATACCACAAGCACCATCTGGTCCAAAACCATAAGAGAAGGCATTTGCTGCGTCAGGCCTGTCCGTGATGAGGAGCGAGTATGGGGGTCCAGATATAACATGTGCAGAAGACGTCGACCTTCGACCACACAGCGTGTCACAGAACCTCCTCATGGAGTCTGCGCCACGTGGGCGAGGTTTCAAAGGATACTCAGCAGGCGGTGGTAAAGGTGGTTCGTTTTGTCTGACATCTAGCCAGTGTGCATTCAGCTCGTGCTCATGCTGTAGCATTGGGATGGCACCCTCGAGCCGGTGTAGAGTCTCCTGAACCCACTGGTAGCGCCAATCATGAGCAGGAAGCAGCCTTGGAGGTCCTTCATTGGACAGGATGTCTATGATTGCTTGGTACCATTTAGGCCCAGCAAGGGAAGCAGCAATCACATCCTCCTCTTCAGGTGAAAGGACGATCAGTCGCCATCTATGCGGGTTATGAGCAACGGATATTGATACAAGGATCGCGCGCACCGTCCTGTAAGAGGAGTCCGTTCGACGCTTGCTAAGATGCCAAGCCATAGCAGGGCAACGGGGATAAATAAGAGAATATGGACAAACAACGTGCGTGAACGAAGCCTTTTGAGAAGCACGGCCTTCTTCTCCTCAGAAACAGATATGCCCGAGTGAAGAGGGTCATGGTGTTTGATGAACTTTCTCGTCCAACGGTTTTTAAACATGATCAAGGGCACAAACGTGAGGGCTATTCGCCCTGTGGTACGAGCAATCTCGATCGTCGTGGACGCCTGATTATGATTATTTAAGTATCAGATGTTGCCCCATCAAGCAGCGCTGGTCGTCACCTTGAACGCTGCGAGAAGGACGGGTATGAGTGGACCGCCCTGCCTCCTTGATGACGAGTGGAACCAAGCAACATTCACAGACGTATGGGGTACACTTGTTCGCCTTCGGTGCAGGTTAGATGGTGTCGAGAGGATTCCGCCGGCACGGTGTATTGACGAGTGATGATATGTGTGCCTGAAGGTGGCGCCGTATCCGTTTGTACGAAGAGTTTGCGATGCGAGTGTGGAAGATACTGTTTGGCAGGCCAAGGACGTTCGTAGTGGAGCGCGTAACATTTCGCGCCTTACACTTTTGAACGAGAGAGCGGTCGAACGTGTACGGTCTGTCAAGGCGTCAAATGTGGCACAGCACGGTACCGCAGTGATTCAGACCGGCAAAAGTGGTGGCTGTGTTATTTACCGAATGACCCACTTCCCACCGCAGGACCGGTTAAAACGCGCTGTATCTCTTAATGTCGTCGGGCATTGACGGTCAGTGTGGGGGCTGAAGTACTGACGAGACTGCTCTCTCTAGAAGTTATTCGCTACCCTCTCCATCGCTCAGGTTGCTTACTTGCAGGTCACGCACCGGTCTCACTGGCATGGGTGGGGAGTCACGATGATATGCCCTCCCTCCTTGTCACTATTTATCCGCAGCGACAAGAACATGTCAGATGAAAAGCAGAGGTACCACCCATCATAACGCGGGCAGGAGTACGAGAGCCCTGCCATGGGAGAGACAGCATAGAAGACGTAAGTTCTCCCCTACTCTGATCCACGATGCTTAAGCTTCCGGCACCTCTCGATACCGTTCACATACATAGATACCGACGACTTCAATTCTTCAGTCCAACGGAACTTATCCCATGCGGAACCAATACATTCTTGGGGTCGGTCTTTCACTGTTGCGCCGTATAACCCCAGGTGGCCCTCTCCTACTGTCACCTTCACGATGTGAGCATGCCAAGGTGCTCACGGAGCCACGAATGAAGGAAACATGTGATTCTTCGCCACCGCTCCACGGCTTGGTTCTGGCACGCAGAACTGGTCAACACATGTTGGGTGTGGAGTGGATGCTCCATCAACACCGTGACTCACGTGGGATTCATTGTGAGACCTTGGTCGAGCGATCGGGCCGTACACCTCGGACACAGAAATAAAGTTGGTGAGCATATTGTCCATATTCTACCTAGACCCACTGACCCACTATAAACAACTTCAGACATCTACAAAAAATCATTTACAACATATTCTGAATTCGCAAAATACGTTCCGGAAAGTTCAAGAAGGACAAGGATGATAATGTTAGGGAATACCTTTGCTGCGATGGATCCTGGATATCAATTGCGGTGTAGATCCTGCACGCGATTGACATGAACAGCTAGCTGAGAGAATCGTCGGGACCAAATTATCACCGAGGACCTGTAGTATTCCGGATAGGATGCAGCACTGCGATGGGCATTCGTCGTCTCTTTTCGAGTAAGTTCCTTATCTCTCCTTTGCCCTCTACTCTCACATGGCTAGCGGGAGTAGTTGATTGATAACGTCACAGCATCTTCGCAGATATGGATACAGTCGATGCGAAGTATCAACACGAGGCTGAGGGTCACTTGTACAGAACAAGCGAGTGTGTCATGGTCTGACCAGCCCTCATATGACTAAATTCCAATTCAATAGTAGCTGAGTGTTGACATTATCCGGCCCCCTGATGGCCAACGCCCACATTCTGTGGATGTGTAGGCTATCCAACAATGTTGGTGCCAACTCTCACCGCTCGCGGAACGAGCCCATTCTGGCGCCTAAGCAGCATTTTAAAATACTTTTCCGGCCCGTACTTGCCAGCGCCCCGGATTGCTGTCGGTTTCCCTGTGACATGAGCGATTTTAAGGGGATGTAGCAGCTCACTATGGTGACATAAACTTATCTCGAAACTTTGACGGGCTGTACGGCGGCTGACTTATGTAAATTCCCAGTGTGCTCCGCTTCTGCGACTCATGTGTCAATCTGTCCCGTGACTTAACTGCGCAGTACGTACGCGACATGGATCCTGATCCGATCCGTCCACTCAAGTGATGGATCGCATGGGGGCATCAGCTTGTTCACGACACCCAAACTCACGCGAGGAAAGGGGAAACCAGCAAGCTCATTCTGACTTCCAGGCGCCTGTCACTGTGGGCCATAAGCTCTGACATGACCGAGACCGCTAACTCGGGGTCTGCGTGGAGGTGTTTCCCACGAGAAGATATGGTTTTCCACTTGATGCTCCTCAGCGTGCGCGACTCGGACCGCAAGGTTGTATGGGAATGACGGGCCATAAAAATCGAGACTAGAAGAACGTGCAGAAGAATGGTGGGTAACCAAGCTCATTCGGCAGGTTCTGGTTCGGATCGGTGAAGAGGTGAGCATTTTAATGCAATCGACGCTTGGAGGATTGGACTTGGCGAGCCTGGGACAATATGAACATGCCAGGCTATAATTATTTCTAGGGGGTGTCAAAGTACTCATGGTGCCGTGATCACAAATTCTTGATTACGTCATTTTTGAGACAAAATTTTTAGAATATGGCTTGTACTTCAAGCTCCGACTCAATCATAGGTGGCTATTGCTATAGCTTGTTGTTTACACCATCTTAAATCTGGGATGTCTTCAAGCTTCAATCCGTGGCTGACCACACCATGTGGCTAGCACGCTCTGGTATGGTCGGTTGTGATTGAGTCGGAGCTTGGAGTCGTCGACACATCCCTGAATTTTCGTCTCGAAAGATAATCAGGTCAGCATCTCAAAAATTTTGTCTCAAAAGATGACGTAATTAACGCACTTGCGATCACGGCACCATGGGTACTTTGACACCGCTATAATACCTCCGCCACGATCCAGTTGCTTGGGAATTTCGAATCTGCATCATATCATGGCGTGCGCTTCACAAATAGCATGGCCACAGATCACCACACACGAGATTGACCCGATCAATGCCCCAGTTTTAGTCAACCGCGGTCAGGCGCCTAAATACACCCCAAGCTAAATGGGACCTGACTTCTGTCAGACATATCTCGGCCGTTGACCTAACTAATGTTGGGTTCTTCCTCGTTTGAGGCTCGATGGACACGCCGTCCCACAAATAAAAACCGGCGCCCAACTGCCCGGAGTGGCTCCAGGCCACCCCTCCCGCCCAAGCGGCCCGAAGCGTTCAGGATGATCGTCTCTTCATTCACCGCCGCTTCCCTTGTCCCACTCTCGACTGTCTATGTTGACCACGTCAGCCATATAGTTCATCCAGCTATATTCCTCTTGGGTACTATCATGCTGTCTGTGTTTCTACTATGGATATTTGTCTCTAACGAAGGGACAAAATCCCACGGCCTACCATTTCCCCCTGGTCCGAAGCCTCTTCCGTTGGTCGGGAATATTCACCAGATGAATACCGCCGAACCGTGGTTGACATACACTGCATGGAAGAAGAAATATGGTATCTGATACTTCTGAGTGGTGTACTGCCTGTACTGAAATGCTGCAGGCGATCTGATGCACGTGCACCTCCTTGGCCAGAGTTTCATCATCCTGAACTCGGAGAAGATGGCCCGGGCGCTGCTCGATCAGCGCTCAGCGTTGTACTCCGATCGCCCAGTGATCAAGGCCCATTCGATGTATATCATCTTCTTTCTTCGCCGATGTCATGTTAACTGGTTTTGACAAGGTTTGGCATGGACTTTAGTACGGTAATGATGCCTTACGGTGACGAGTGGAGACTCCACAGAAAGCTTTTCCAGCATGCCTTCCGTGCGGAGTCTGAAGCACGTAACCGGCAGGTATACTTGAAGAGGGCCCATACACTTCTGACGAACTTGCTGGATGCACCAGTAGAATTCGAGCTGCACATAAAGAGGTTAGGAATTCCACAACACCTTTTCATACATGATACTGATCGCAATGTCTAGTTATGTGGCCTCGAATGTTATGGCCCTCGCATACGGTTACGAAATGACAGCTCGGGATGATCCAATGGTCAGAACCGTGATGTCACTAGTCAACCTTCTTGCGAAGGCGCTTTCACCCGAGCGGGGTGCGATCCTCTCGGCTTTTCCTTTTCGTATGTCGTAACATTATGGCTTGTACTGGTTGCTTCACCTTCACGCCCAGTTGAGAACCTTCCCGGGTGGTTCCCGGGAGCTGGGTTATGGCGGGAAGCTACTTATGGGAGGAAGCTCGCAGCTCAAGTTCTTGATGCCCCATTTAACTGGGTCAAAGATCAGATGGTGTGACATAATGAATTCTTACCATCTGGCAGACCTGGACTGATCTCCTGCAGTCGACTGGTAATGCCCCGCCTTCTATGGTGGCTGATTGTCTGGCTCAGCTGGACGAGAAGGGCGATTACAGCAAGCAAGAATACGCCATCAAAGCAACAGCTGCAACGATGTTCATTGGTCTGTTCTAAGCTCCCCTCAAGTGACTTCTGATTGTAAACACTGATGCGACGATACGACAGCCGGATTTGAGACGGTGCGTGCATGCTGCCATTATCGATCTGTTACTGGTGTTTACTCCATTGCAGAGTTCATCTCTACTACATGCATTCATTCTTGCAATGGTTTTACACCCCGAGGCACAGGCCAAGGCCCAGGCGGAAATTGACTCTGTCATTGGGAGCGATAGGCTACCCGAATTCGATGACAGGGCGACACTTCCATACGTGGATGCTATCCTCCTTGAACTCGTCAGGTGGAGGCCGGTTCTCCCGCTAGGCAAGCTCCGAGAAGCGTGATTGTTCGTAATAGCGGATGACCCTTTTTTCAGGGATACCGCATGCGACGTCCGGCGAAGATGCGTACGAAGGCTATTACATCCCTAAGGGTACGGCGTACAAGATCCGACCCTATGTAACGCATGTGACTAATTCATTGTTTGTAGGTGCACTCGTCGCGACTAACATCTGGTAAGGACTGCATTTTCCTATTCCCGTTGTCGTTTGACGATTCTGAATGGATAGGGCGATGGGGCGAGATGAGGACAAATTCGTTGATGTCGAGGACTTTAGGCCGGAGAGGTTTTTATCTGAGGGCAAACTCAAGGACGGATCATCGTTGTCTGCTAACCCAATATTTGGGTATGGTCGGCGGATTTGTGAGCATATTCCTTTGTCTCTGTTCGTTCCTTTCATGTCCGTTAGGTCCAGGACGGTTTGCATCCGAAGCGTTCCTGTGGACGGCTGCGGTATCTATCCTTGCTACCTTCCGCATCACAAAGGCGAGAGATGCGGATGGTAAGGAGATGGATGTGAAGGCACACTTTGCGGGCGGCCTCTCAGTGTGCGTGATGATGCATCTTCCATTGTGATTCATTAGCGATCCACGTTTCCTTCAGGCGGCCTGTCGCGTTTCCCTGTTGGTTTATCAATCGTTCGAGGGAACGAGAGAACACGATCCGCGAGTATGTTTAAGATGGAGTCGCCAGGCGGCTTGCTATTGTTTATTTGGCATTTTTTTCAGCGACATGACGACATTGCATGCGCACCCCTCCTAGCTAGCACTACGTATAATGTGACGGCCAGATGTACGATCATATATTACGACGTAAAGTGATGAAGTAAATGAAATTTTTTTACCATTATTATGTGGGGGGGCTCCGTTGAGGACACCGTCATGTACAACACCATCGGACAGATACTCCGAGAATGACACTGTCTTGATCACGCGAACACGAGCTCCACTTGATTTCGCCGCTGGTAATAGGGTGACATCGCTGAACGCCGCGATTATCTGACCCTCAATTCTATCGTGATGTAAGACGGTCTTTGCCAAAACGTTGTGACCCCCGTTATCGGTAGTTGAGCGGGTGAGGCGGACCTATACGTTGACGAAGACGGAGGACCGATGACCGTCGCCGCCGCCCCTCAAACGTGCGGGCATACAATGTGCATGACAGGCGAGAGAAGCTGAACCAGTTGTTCGGGGCACCGTCAGAGACTTGGCCGCGCCACCTGATCTCCGCAACATGACAAAACGAGAAGGAAAGAATCGAAATTCGTGCCGAGATAGTACGACATACGGGCGTAGTCACCGAACCTGGGGTTGACACCGTATCGGTGTCGCTTGGTCTGGTTGCAGATGGGCACCGGATCTCGCCGTCAACTGACTCTCATGACGGATCAGAGCCTTGCGCGAAAGCAGAGCCGAAGTTGCTGAATGTCTTGTGGACTGGCTGTCAACATTGCATCAGCACTCGTTACTTTTTATTGTCATGCCGACTCAACTGAGCTGTGGCCTGTCATGTACTACACATGACGAGTGTTTCATCCGCTGAGGCGTGAAACTGCAGCGTTCGTGCCACGTCAGAAACGTCCGCACATAGTTGCCAAATTGGCATCGGTTTGCACACGGGCGGCCAATGCGGGCCAAAGTCACTCACACTCCCCCTCAGACAGTGTTGGCGTGCTCCTCTAGACTCCTTTGCTCAATGACGAAGGTGATTTTATTAGACGATCGCTTCCCCAGCATGTGGCCAGTGTCGCTTTCAAACGGCATGACAAGGGGCAGGGGTCTGCACGAGAACGCAATGTGGGGAAGAGGTTAGGTTAATGGGACCCGGGTTTAAGCCGCCGGCCCCTGGTGAGGTCGAGCCTACAGTGCCTGCTGCCTTGCCCACCTGCTCTGACTTCCCCTTACTGCCATAGGTGATAGTTCGCCTGGAGCGGCGATGGTCGGGCGTACCTGACGCCGAGAGCTTTCGCAGGCTCGAAATCATGTCTTCCCTTACGACCCAGAGAGCGGCCCAACAGGCACGACAGACAGGTTTGACAGTCCCCATCGGCCTCTCCCTCACACACCACGTATCTTGGCGAGCGCTTCTCCTTCTCACGAGAAATGACAGTCTCGAGCCAGACGCTCTGGAAAGCAAGGCCGAGCGACGTGCAATGCACTTTTTTTCTAAAGTACAATTGAAAATGGCACCTGGTCGTCTGGAAAGGCACGGTAAGAAAGATGTCCTGTGGGTATGTATGTCGTTTCACAGATAAGGGCGAACACGCGCTTCGTGAAAGTGGCGTTCCCCTCCCACAAGTGAGTGGAGACGTTTTTGATGTCTGCCCTTTCATCAATGATTGCTTCGCCCGATCTGCTCTCGACTAACCACTGCCAACCGTGTGGTCCATCCATCCTTATCAGGCGGCTATCTCTGCTGTGAACTTCCACCTCTGACAGAGGGAGGAATTCCCATGGCCTTGTATTTTCCTGAATCCTTTTCCGTTTGTTAGAAAATCACCCGCACGTGAACGCTATTCTTGTCAAATAGAATTTGGTAGTTTCACTAGGTGAGTCCCGGGAGGTGTTTGCGTTTCAGATAACAGATAGCCGTAGGGCGGGAGTACCTGACGCGATGTGTACCTATCTCCGAAGGTACGTGTGTATTGGCAATCCGGTTCTACGTAACGTGTGTACCTGATAGGTTGGCCTGTGCAAGTGCACTTGTCACAATGATCATTTGGCAGGGGAATATGCGCACGGTCGTCGCTCTCTATCGCCGACGTTGTCTGGGCGACTTGGCGGGAACAGTGGGACAAGGCAAGATAAGGAAAAGGTCCGACAATTCCGACAGGTTCGAGCTAGAGACCCTTTTCCAAGGAAGGCAAGCTCAAGGACGATGTCTACTACAATCTTTATTGGCCGGCCGGCTGATTTTTGAGCCTTTCGTCTCTTTGTTTATCCCGTTGACAACCACAGCGTACCCTTTCTACCTCCGGCATAGCCAATGCAAAAGATGTGGATGGTAGAGATGAACTGCATGGATGGAAACGTTCCATGGTCGAATTGACAGCACATATTTCCAGGTGCTCGCACAGCCTGTTGACTTTCACTGCCAGTCGAGAGATCGTCTCAATCAAAGAATACGATCCATATTTCATTACAAGGCGTCAGTAACAAACTCGTCGGTATGAACTTTTCTACACTTTTTCCTTTTTGTCGTCCCCGACACCAACGTGTCCCTGTTTAGTGCTTCTTACATCGCGGGAACTACATGTATGGCTAGATCCTGCCATCTGAAAATTGAAAAAAAAAAAAGGCCACTGCCGGCTAGGAGATGAAAGAAGCTTCGTTGAACAAAATACCGTCGATTTCCAAGCCGTCCGATAATCCAGGAATGATGTTATCCGGACCACGCACGACCAGCTTCACGTTATTTTGCCACTGATGATAGAAACATACGATGTCAGTGGACATCGCGCCCTGGGTCATGAAACTGACCTGGTAGATATATGGTTTGGTCCCAGCGACATAGTTGACCACCGTTTTGATCACGTAAGGTATCTCTGCCAACACGTCCACCTTCTCTATCAAGCCTTTTGGGTGGGCAACGTCACCGACATCAACGTAGAGCGAAGCGGAAACGGTGTTCTGAGGAACGGTGAATGTTGGTCCTGCCCATCGAAAATCGAGTGCGCTAGGCTTCCTATAGCCGGTATCATTGTCCTGTACAGTGTCGACATGTGTTACACGAGAGATAACGGGTGCTGATTCCTCAGGTACTTCATCGGGCCACCTGGTCTCCGCGGTCACGACGGTCAACTTGCCACCGAGGACGAGCGAGCCCACGTTGACGGTCACGCCGCCTGACCCAGCACCATGCCTGCCATGCGATTCGAGTGTGGTAAACTCCATCTGAATGGCAGAGACACCTCCGTGTGCGCGGCTCTGGAAGTTGGCAAAGTTCCATCGAGAAGCGACAAGGTTGGGGCGCATGCCTTGGATGGCGTGGACGAACATACCGACGCCTTTGGCGGCGATGGCCTGACCTTTGTGGATGATATGACCGTTTGTGGTCGTGTGGGGCCAAAAGCGATGGACGACGTATCCATCGGGCTTGTTCACGTCTGAACCAAAGTATGAGAATCCGCCTTTGGGTCCTTGGCCAATTTTAAAACCGGGTACCGTGGCGGGTCGGAAAACGTCAAAGGACAACTGGAGGTCGTCGGATACGTTGGCGCGGACGACGTACAACTCTGGACGGGACGCGTCTGTAGAAAGTCTAAACGTGATGGAAAATTCATCTGCTTTGCACGAGCGCCTATCCAGGGCGGGTGGCGGGGTGACGAAATTATGCACGTTGATGGAGCGCCAGATGGTCTCTTTCGTGTTTGGATTGTATATCTTGCATGTGAACTGGATCGTTGGGTACCACATACTAATGCTACGTCGGTCACTCTGAGGCTAATGGGACGGAAGGACTGACCCAATGGACGAGTGAATGACTTGCCACATGAGCATGGTGCCATCCTCAAGGAAATGGTAAAACGTTTGGGTTTCGGTGACAAAGCCACCCGCACACGTCCACTCCAAATCCCTTTGCTGAAGATCGCCAAACAGCTCAGAGGGAGAAGTTTTGGGCTCGACGCCTGAGACGGGATGAAAGTTGGGTGCCTTTGGATCGGTGGGGGACGTGTTGCTGGTGCATTTCTGAGAACTGCACGACGAGTCGCGAGAGTGTACTCACAAAATTGCGGAGAACATGATGGGGAGATCAAACGGTCGATGGTGGTCTGAACGTCGCCGCGTCGCGTGCAGGCTCCTTTCTCGGAAGCACCCGACGCCCTTGTACGCCTCGTGTCGACGACCACCTCTTCAAAGGCTCAAGGTCGTCCATTTTTGATGGCATAGCGGAACCAACAGCAGCCTCACTCGTGCAGCGTCGTCGCTGGCACCGACTGCCTCTGCCAACCCCGATGAGCAAGTCCCCACACGAGGCAGTCCCGTGATTGATTTTGCTAGGGCCGAGACAAATTGTACACGGATCTGGGCGATCCCCATGAAGCAACTAGGGATACGACAACGAGCACTCGACGCTCCACACCCACTATAATCACCCAGCATCGACCGAAACGTGGCCCACAACTGAACAGGCAACGAAACGGTACCATGGATGATAAGCTTTGAGTGGTAGATCGACCATCACCCTACACTTTTTTCAGTGCGGGGAACGCTGCCCTATCAGATCAGGTAGCGCCGTGTCCTGTGCCGCGCTGTGAAGACCGGCGTGCCTCATCCTTTATCCATTCGACCCTGAGCACACGTATGGTATGGGTTTACACCGACCCATTCATCTCCGCCGCTTTCAAGGTACGTGCACCTGAGCGCGCCCCGTCGGCAACGGTATGATAACGACCCCCGATCTCTGCGAGCCCTGCACATCCAGACCGTGCTCGGCTTGGAATCGCGACCGGAACCGCGATTCGTCTTATCAGAAGAACGCTTCCGTACATGTCGTCCTCGTTCGTCGATTGAGGGAAGGGATGACAGGGCGCGTCCGGGTGAAGACCGCGGGATCGGATATCAGCGGGACAGCACGGATCCATGAACTGCGTATCGGGTCCTGTGTTTCAGCATGATCAGACGGTCGCCACGTCAGTTGCGCTCGCGAGGCGCTGTCGTCTCCTACACGTTGGTCAGGCAGGATGGTACGATGTGACCCCCTGGCACAAGAACCCATTCATTTCTAACCGGATTGGGAACCAACTTATGCGTCGGCGCAATTTAATAGACGGAGACCACGAGGCAGGGTGTGATGGACGATGTCGTAGGTGGTGGCAGGCATGCTGCCACAATCGAAAACCCCACTGGGCAGTGCGCACTATACGTACGAGATAAATGAACGGTTCATCGTGCCGAGTTCATTCGCCTAAGTTGACCCTGAACGACGATAGCCGCTTAGATTATATCACTTTCATATGTGATCACTCTTCGACCGCCACTAGCCGTGTCGCGAGACAAACATGGGGGTCGACACAGATCGAAAGGGAACAGTTCACATTCCTAAACGTATCAGAGGTGTTGACTACGTTCACAGAGAAACACGAATGCATGCACATATCTCAGAGAAACAAATGTTGAACACGGACGCGACTCAAACGATCTCCACGAGTTGCATCGAGTTGTTGTGTGGCGGTACTGATTCGGGGCTTGCTTGATCGAGCATGGAAATAATGCTCTCGATGGCTGTCGTACTCCTGCCCTCCGCAAGCAGTCCCAATCGAACTTCATATGCCATGGAAGAAATGGAACTCGTACTGCGGAAATGGTTGATGCCGGCATTATCCAGTTTGGTTAAAGGGGTTGAGAGACATTTGGTGACCCGAGAGGTACTGGTAGGCGTGTGTCTCAGGATGGAAGGCAGCGTTTCCCGTCGTTTGGGGGGTGCATGAGGTTCTGGGGTGACGCGCATGGGACGGTTCTCGTCGTGCTTGGTCGACTTGGGACTGGTTGGATCACGCCTATTGACACCTTCGCTGGACAGATGATCTTCCAAAACACCGAGATCGACGAAGACGGAGATACCAAGAGCATCAAGGGCCGAGGGTGACGAATACAAGGAGGAAGGAGAGATCCTCGACGCAGCCAGGGAAGCAAGGGCGATCGTTGGAGCGACAGAGTCCTCGGACGGAGCGGGATTCTCTTCCACGGGGCCGGTAGCATTCATGAGCATCCCATCGACGGAGACCCAGACGTCTGCCGAAGTCACTCTTCCGGTTGGACTCCATGGTGAGGTGAGACGGTCAATGTCCGTTGGTTTGACGGGTGAACCCAGGAAAGCAAGTCGATCGCCGAGTGAGATGACCTCTAGACTGCCATCGGACATTGCAGTCGGAGACAGTGTGCTGCGATCAAGTTGAACCATTACCGCGGAGGACGGTGTTCTGGGCGTACGAGGTGAGCTTGATTGAGGCGTGTGACACGAGAGCGCGGTGGGACCATGAGGAGGTGGGCTGCCCGGTGATGCGAGGAGGGCCAAGGAAGGAGGCTTGGGAGGACTCGGAGAGAAATGATCGAGCTCCCTGTCGGGATCGATGTGAGACGCGGTCGACAAGGGCGCGAAGATGCTTGACAGGGATATGTTTGGGAATGGAGGATGGAAGATGTGCTCAGGCGAGCGATGGACAGGGGTTTGGGTGGCCGAGGAGGTGCCCTTGGCCGTGACGGGTGTTGGCAGTCGGGCGGGTTTGTGAAACAGATGGGTGATGAATGCGACAAGAGAGAGCCAGAGGGCGATGAGGACGTTCTGTCGCTCTGGCATGGTCGCGTGAGTGAGAGGAGGGGTCAGCCATTCGGAACAGGACGGAGGGCGTGTGGTCGATCGTCGGCCTCGCGCTATCAACGTGGCGCGCGGAAGACTCGCGAACGTGATGCGCACCTCTTCAAGTCGGTGGGGGCGACGAGGAGGGGCATGTTGGGAATGATGAGGAGGAGGAGGGTCACATGGACACGTTGAAAGGTCGTTAAATGTCCCGGTCGGTCCTCGCCAGCGCAGCTCATGTTCTCTCCCTCTGACATCCACCAGCCCCGTCAAGAACAACGACCTCGGCGGTTCTCTCCCTCACACACACCCGACTCTGGCTTGAGCATCTCCTCGAGCTCGTCGGGCGAGGTCAGTCCCGGTCGTGTTCGATTTCTCTATCTGATCTTCGTCCTAGATCATGGGCACCCCGTTTGATCTCGGCGCGCAGCGTTTCGAATATCCGTTCCCCAAAGCCCAGGGCTCACCCACAGACCCATTTCTGCCGCTATCGTCTTCCATCACGCATTCGCACCCCCAGTCACCTCCCTGGCCCGTCCACGTCTCCAAGTCGTTCCCTCTCACCCCACCACCGCTCGGAAGACTGAAACCACACCCAAAGTTACGCTCTGCCAACGTCCGTGAACCACCGGTGCCACCCGGTCTCGTAAAGAGGCGGAGTCGCATCGCTGGTGTCCAACATCAGTCCTCGTCCGAGGAACCCAGCGAGAAGAGCGACGTGAGCGATGACATCGCACGGGCACGACGGTCTTCGCGCGTTCCCGAAGCACCTCTACGACATCTACTCGCAGATGAGCCCACACTCGGCCAATCAAAGATCGTCCCCATGAAGCAAGTGGCCACGTTCCCGATGGGCTCATTCGATCGACCCAGTGTGGAGGACCCAGCCATCGGTACCAGCCCAGCAGAGGGTACTCCCCGTCCACCGGTTGTAAGTGCCTCTGCCCACAATCATAACAAGGCGACATAGGGAACGCCCATTCCCACTCTACATGCATCTCTGTCCTCTCTCTTTCACGATCAACACACATGCTTACCCATCATACTCAACACTGCTAGCTGCGACGTGAGAGGAAAGTGAACGGGTTGTACCAGAAAATTCACTCCCTCGCGGTCCAGTGTTGGCTGTTTGCCAACCAACGTGCGTGCATTCTTCTGTCGTCGACTGGCGTTTCATGTCTTTTCAGTCTGTCGCTGGGTTCTCTACTCTCTCGGGCGATTCTTTAGGGCTTGACCGGAGGTTCCGTACTTTGTACGCAGTACGGTACGTCCCCTCTGGTCTGGCAACGAAGACGCGCTGACGGGTCTGCCAGATGTTCGCGTCCGGTGTGCACTGCATTAGCTGTATCTATTCCATTCCATTCTACCATGAGGCCCTGCCATGAAAGAAGACGGTTTTCTCGTTTGGATCACATGTGCTTCTCGCAGTAATACGTTCTCTATGCAATCTACGATACCACTTTGTTCGCACTTGGGCGTACGCGACTCGCTTGGACACGCTGTTTTCATTGATGTATCTTCAGGCCCCCACATAATAATGCATGTAGCACTACCCCCACGATTCCACACGTTGTCCAGTGCTGTACGCGCATCGCCTTTTGCCCCGAGTTCTCCATGTGTCCGATCGTACAGGGAGTGGCACTGTCTTGACCTCGCGCCTCTCGTCAGACCTGCCGTTCGTCGGGAGTAGAGCAGTGTTTTGCAGTACCGCTCAGAGTATATAACCGAGTCGACGGGGGTTCGGTGGAGGTATCGATGACCCCCAACGAGAAATACTCACCCCCAGATCAGCGGCAGTGGTACGGTGCGCCTCCAGGTCCCCCGCCCGACTACGGTGGCGGTAGTCACTCGGCGGGCCCATCCTATACGATGCCTCGGGGCACACCTGTACCGGACGCGGGTCCATCGGGTCATGACATGTCCATCGCCGCCTTCTTTGGCAGCAGTGGTCCCCCGCTCATGTGGCATCGTCAAGCGCCGTCGCAGCTCCCATATGGCGCCTTCCCGCCCATGTCTCTGATCTCGAACAGCCAGGATTTGAGCCAAGGGTTCCCAGAGTTGCCCCCGCCGTGTCAGCTGAATCCACATCCGTTTGCGACGCACGACGTGATGGAGGAGGACTGGAAGCGGTGTGTGGTGCGACAGGGTGGTGGTGCGGCACTGACAGTGTCCTACCTAGCTTTCTGGCGGACGTCAAGAAGGGGGCCTCCCTCTCGGGCACACAACGCATCCGATCCAACGTTATCCCGCTGGTGATGGGCATGAGTCTCGTCTGTGCGTCTTTCCCACACCTATTAGGGATCCGTTGACCGGTCCTCTAGCGGGCTTGCTGGCGACGTTTGCCATCGAGAGGCGGATGAAGGGCAGGAATCGCGGTGCAGCAGGCGATATCGTAGACCACTGGAACCACGTTCGTCTCTGTCGTCCTCGTCTTTCGTGATGCTGATGTCCGTAGTACTTTTTTGGGCCGAGACGGATGCAAGTCGTGCTCTGCCAGGGATCTGAGCGTCTGAGTGATCGTTCCGATGACCCCAAGCGAGCTGCGAAAAAGGCGAGACGTCGAGCAGGGCGTGGTGAAGCGTATCGACTGTTCGTGACTGCCTTGTAGTTGTATGTAACTGAATACGATGGACGGCTGCGTCCCCGTTCGTTCCATCATGGCCCGTCTGCGCAGGGACGTCGCCGTCGCCCCGCCGCCACTCCGCATCGTCGCCACCGGGACCGTCTTCGTCACCCACGCCCTCGTCCTCCCCGCCCACCCGACACCGAACACCGTCGCACGCGCACAGTCCGTACATTCATCCCGAGGCGGCGCTGCAGCACACGTCCTCGCCCTCCTCGCTCAGCTTGCATCCATCGCACCTGCAGCCGGCGATGTCGAACCGATGCTCATCGCCTCCCTTGGCGGTAACCAAGACGCCCTCCATCTTCGCGACGCACTCGAAGCCGTCGGCGTTCGCACAAAATACTGTAAAATCTTTCCCGGTCTCGGCGTACCCTCCGCATGGGTCATCCACGCCCGCGACAGCGACGCCCGCACCGTCATCAACCACAACCCGCTCCCAGAGATCTCCCATGAGGACTTTATCACCCTCCTCGGTCCCGTCCTCGCGCCTGAAAACTATGTCGGCTTCCCTCAGCCTCTACCCAATCCCCATCCACCCGCCCCTAGAGATCAGCAGTCGCCATCGCCCGTGCCCATCTTTCCAAATGTCGTGGCAACCTCACCACGGACACCGACGCCGACGCGTCCCCACACCGCACCGTCCGCGACAGCACCCCCGCTTTTATCACACACCTACACCATCCCCAGCCCGAATCCACACTCGCCTGCCCCGTTCGACTGGCTCCATATCGAAGGTCGAAGCGCGCGCACCACCGTCGCGAACCTCGTCGGGATAGACGGGCTCGCACGCGAACGCAAATGGCGCTCTCACTGCGTCATCTCCGTCGACTTGGGCCGTCGTGCGCGCGATGGTGTCCAGGCGGTCCGTCCTTTCCACGCGTCTGTCTCGTCATGCTAACCCGCTCTACAGCTCATTGCCCATGCAGACGTCGTCTTCCTCGCCACGACCACCTTTGCCTCCCTCTCTGGCCCAGCTGAACCCGGCTATCCCGCACCGCCCTAACCCGGACACACACCAAGCCCA
>JBBPKT010000271.1:0-25735 GCA_038089395.1 Pulveroboletus frians | reverse complement strand
GGCGTTCAGATCGACGCGACATCAAAGGCTGTGTTGAGGTTGGGCGCGTGCGTCGTCAAGCTCCTCCCCGAACGCGTCATGGCAGGTGTGTTCCAACATCTGGCTGAGCAGTGGCATTCGCTCGGGGTGCGTATCCATGTCGATGTCGATACGAGACTCTGATGATCGCATGGGGTAGCGTCGCGCCAAGGTTCGGGTCGTGACGACAGGTCCATATGCATACGTTCGCCACCCATTATACGCGTAAGTCCTTGCTACAGTGAAGGCATCCCGCGTTCACGTGCGATACGACAGTGCCATTCTCTCGCTGGAATTGTTGTGGACGGTCATGTTCTGGTCATACATACCCCTTGTGGCGTTTGGCATCAACCTCGTTGCATTCTCGATCAAGATGAACATCGAGGTACGCCTCAGTTGCTTTGGTTGACCTCACTGACACGTGGCACATTCAGGAGAGTCTCATTGAGCAAGACAAGGGCATGAAAGAGGACTATGGCGCATACAGGCGAAATGTTCCTTCGCGGATCATCCCCTTCATTTGGTAAACCCCATCGTCACCGTTCTTGTTATGTGGTCGCGTCACGTTGACTCTAATTCTGGAGAGACATGTAACATTGTAGACGAATAGTATACACCATATTTTCTACCTCACTGAGCTGCGTGCGTCCTTGTGGGCGTCTCTGAGAAACAGCGCTGAGTGGACGGGGCCCTTGTGGGCGCGCGAACGTCGCATCTCGGACCGTCGAGTACACCTAACCGATGCTGGCAACCGAGGGAAGCGACTCCACGCTCTCGCCGGCCGGGTGAGAGACGAGCGCAGTGACGGGGTGAGGCAAGACACGGTCAACAGCCCTGTACGGTCCAATAGACAATAGGACCACACGCGTGCATGACAGGGGTCGAAGCCACAGACGGTGGGAAACCGCATCTCCTCGCGCATGTGCCAACACCACACGATAGATCGAGCGGTCATGCATACATTCTTCCGTCATGTTGTATGCGTGGCGTTAGCCTCCGATCCTTTCCCACTGCCCTCGGTTAGCTGTGTGAACAGGGTTCGATCGGCGGCGGATTCCAGCTCAAACATTTTTTTTCTTTCGTTGGACTCGATGAGCGCGCACGATCGTGTTATCCGACGAGTAGATATCCTGTCGGCGAACAGCCGAACCCTTGTTACGTCGGTACCGGCAAGCGGGAATGAAAACGGCGAGGCTGGGCTTGGCGATGCTCGACCAACGGTGCGCGTGTGCCCCGATGGGGTCCAGTCGCACCCGGCCGTCGACGTCCAATAGGCTCGGCCAAGCGGGCATGTGGAACTGGCGAGAACGAATGAACGGGGTTCATTTGGAATGTCTCCTATTGGCTTCGCGACGGAGAACAAGGCCTCGACACGATCACGAGGTCGCTTACCCAGTGGCATGCGTGGGTTTGAGGGATGGCCAGAGTTGATTCGAAGAGACGGACGGTTGGCCCGGTATTCCATGGGGATTGGACGCCTCCTTGTACACTTGCTGGCAAACGCAGCTGTCTAACCGGCACTTGAGCGACCCGGTTCATGCCAAACCCGAATGCAAGGTGACCCGGTCCGACGCCCCCTTGCACACTTGCTGGCAAACGCAGCTGTCGAACCGGCGCTCGAGCAACCCGAACCACAGGGCCAACTGAGCCCGATTTCAAGGTAGGCACAAGGCATCGCGATTGAACGCCCTTGCACACTAGCTGGTGAATACAGCTGTCCAACCCTAATTGCAGGGCCAACCGAGCCCGATGTCGAGGTAGACACAAGGCATCCCGGTCCGACGCCCCCTTGCACACGAGCTGGTGAATGCAGCTGTCCCGACCGGCATGGAGCAACCCAAACTGCAGAGCCGACCGAGCCCGATGTCAAGGTAGGACAGCGTTGGCCTGGAACGACGCCACTGTCTGCCTCGCATTGAACCCTTCTCACGCCGCTGGGAAACCCCTCGCGTCTGTGGCTTCCTCGTTCGTCGGCACCGGGTGGAAAGTGAACAGCCGAGCGAGACACTGGCATGTGTCAGATCATGTCGCGTTCATCCGTGTGGTCTATTCCCTGCCTCCTTGGAGAACGGACTCGGTCCGACCACCTCTGGCAGCGTCTACCTGTGATGTGGCAGGACCAAGTGCGTAGATAAGGCTGGGGATCCCTGGGGATGACGTGGCCCACTTCCGGGCACATAGGGTGTAGTCCGCGTTGAGCACAAGGACGAGTGGATGCCTTTGGCATCGGGTGGAAAGTAAGCAGCCGAGCGAGATGGCGTCGGCTTCATGATCTATTCCTTACCTCCTTGGAGAACGGACGCTGCGATCGTTCCACATGTTGACCTGTGGTGGGGCAGGTGAACCCAGTGCACGGATGGGAGATGCGACCCACTTCCAGGTAGGGTGTAGCGTATCCGCGTTGAGCAAAAGGGCAACTGCCATCGGGTGGTCTGAGTGAAGAGCATCGGCTTGAACATTTCTGTGAATGCACGGCCTCGAGATCACGTTCGAAGTGTGCGTCCAAGGTTTGTGTTCGACGCCCTGTCGACGCCCTCCCGTAGATCTGGAATGACGAACGTCGAGGACAGACTTGTCCGAAACTGGGGTTCAAGGCCACTGATCCTTATCAGGACTATCCGCACCCACGCTTCTCGTCCACGATCTTTATCATCATGTCTGCTATCCTGACGACGGCGCGCTATGGCAAGGACAAGGTGCGCGTCTTTCGTATCCAACGTGAACAGGATGGGGTGCACCATGTCGTCGAGTACAACGTCACCCTGCTCGTCGAGGGGGATATCGATACCTCGTGAGTCCGTTCACTGCCACACCGAGACGGAATCCTATGTGCCAGATACACCCAGGCGGATAATTCGGTCGTCGTAGCGACAGATTCGAGTACGTCGTGTCCATCGTTGCCCGCCCGATTACTGACCGAGTGACAGTGAAGAATATCATCTACTGTCTGTCTCTCTGCTTGCTTCGCCCCATGCGCTCACAAGCACTAGATCTGGCCAAGGTGTCGTCGCACGTTCTCGTGCCTGAACACTTTGCGCTCCATGTCGGCACGCACGTTCTCTCCACCTATGCACACCTTCAAAAGGTGTTTGTGACGATCGAGCAGCTCCGTTGGTCACGCATGACCGTGAGTGGGGCAGACAAGCCGCACCCACACGCGTTCCATCGAGACGGGGATGATAAGCGGATCGTTCAGGCCACGGTGAGTGTCCGAGTGGAGCCGATGGAGGACAAATTAGACCCGACTCCACATGGCTAAGCCGTGGGGCCACTGTATATAAACTGCCCTCTTTCCGATGTCCTGACGACTCTTAGCTCGAAAGGGCGGGGGAAAGGGTGATTGCCCAAGTGACGGCGGGTATCGCTGATTTGTTGGGTAAGATGCTGTTTTGTGGTCATGCGATGGCTCACATCCTGCAGTGCTCAAGTCGACTGGATCGGCCTTTGAAGGCTTTATTCGCGACGCATACACGACACTCAAGGAGGTCTCGGACCGTATCTTGAGTACCTCGATCGACCTCGAGTACCAGTTTGCACCCGTCTCGATCCCGATAGACAGTGACCTGGTGATCCAAGACGGCGAGGGTGTGTGGGATGCAGTAGGCGTGGCGACGCGTGCGAGGGTGTCGACGCTGGACGTGTTTGCGACGGATGCGAGTGCGAGTGTGCAGGTGGGTGGTCCGTGCACGTCTGAACGTCACTCATGTCCCCAGGCGACCCTGTTCACCATGGCAGCGCGACTGCTCGGTGAGAATGCGGGGGTCGACGCCGTCACCTACCGTCTGCCGAACAAGCACTACCTCCCGGTCGAGATGGGCTATCTCGGGGTGGACAATGTGACACCGTGCGTGACTATTTGTCTTTGTGTGTGTGTGGGAGGGCGATGACGCGAGTGACCGATGACGTGTTGCACGTGTTTCTCTTGTTCGGTCCGGGCCACGTGTTTCTTTGGGCTGACGATGCCGCAGTGCGTCTGCAGAGGTGTTCGTGCCCGTGGCTGCGCCGAGGTGCGTCGATGACGTGCGGGCCGGCTCACACTGACGTCAATGGCAGCGGACTGATCTCCGCCACCATCTCGCGTCAACAAGGATCAACAGCGTGCGTCATGGCACCCTCGCTGTCGTGACCACCCTCGGGCCATCGTCGCCCGCTTGTCCTCGTCGTCGTCACCGTCAGCCCGGCCGAGTTCGGTGGTGAGACCGAGCCGGGGACGGGCCGTGTAGGGTACTATGACATCATTTACGGTAATAGCCGGTATCTCAGATCTGGGGTTCGATTGATGGATAGAGTAAATATATACAAGTTGTGTCATCGGCATTGGCTCTGAGCGACCCCCAACGACGACGACCGCGATGGGTGGCGACCACAAATGTCCCGTCTGCCAGGCTGCTTTTACACGCCCACAGCACGTCGCACGGCACATGCGATCACGTAGGTGACCTTTTTGTTGACCCAGTTCACCTCTGAACCCCATCAGACACCGGCGATCGTCCATACAAGTGCCAATACTGTGGTGATCAATTTGCACGAAGGTAGACGACCGTCTGGTTCTGTGTGCTTGCTCACACCCCACCAGCGACCTCCTCGCACGCCATATCAACAAGTGCCACGCCAACGAAAAACCACCCAGCACACCGGGGAGTCGCAAAAAGGGCGCTGCCGCCACCTCCCGCGCGACCACCTCCAAACAGGCCTGCGACCAGTGTGTCCAGTCCAGTCTGCCCTGCGATGGCGCGAATCCGTGTGGTGCGTGTCTTGTGTGGTGTGGATGCAGCCCCTCACCCCTCACCAGCCAAATGTCTCTCTCGCAAGTACCGCTGCACCTATGTCAAGTTTCACCGTCAGACAGCCCCCAGTGGTCCCGGTCATCATCCCCCCCAGGCCTCGTCCAGTGTCGGCCTACGACCCCATGTCGACGACGTCGTCCTCGCACCCCCCCCGTCTGCCCCCACGACGAACCCGGCCCTCCCCAGCACAGACCAGCTGTTCAATACCCCCTTTACCTTTAACCCCCCGGCTTACCCTCCCAACTGGCCCACCCCAGACATGACCCTCCCATTCCTGATGCCATCCGACACCGACATGGTGGCAAAATACACCGACCCTGTCCAACGTGTGCCTCCCACGACACTCCCCAACATGTACACCCAACCACCCTCGACGAGCTGGCAGCCTGCTTGGGCGTACCCCCCCTTGGAGGATACCAAACCCTTGGATACAAGGACACACCTCGCCCTCGAACCATCTCCATTCCCATCGGAACTCTATGGTGCTGGTCTCATCGGTTCCGCTTACCGTCCCAGGAAAATGTCCCTCGACTTGAGCGATAGCAGCAGCGCCACCTCCCAATCCGTCCCTTCCAGCGCTGCCTCTTCCAACATTCACCTCCCTCTCTCTGGAAACGAGTTGTATGACCACTCGGCAGAGAGGAACCACATCCTGGACCGCCCACCCTCCTTTTCGGAGCCACAGCACACGGGTGAAGGCAACTTTTCCTCTGCCTTTGTCCTCATGTCCATCGAAGACCCCAACGCACTGGCAGGCCTCGCTTCCGACGGCATCCCGTTCTTCTCCAACCTCGATATGGGTGTACTGCCTCACTCGCCCAACGCGACACCCATGCCGACGCGCGTGCAACATGCCCCACTTCGCGATCGTGGACTGTCATCCAGTGCATTACCCACACCCAGATGCAAGGATGGTGTAGACACCCGAGAGCTCAAGGACACTTGGAGGACATGTGTACGCTCACCTTTGAGCGTACCAGATCTGTCGACATGGCAACCATCCTCGCTCACCCAAATGCCGCAATCCCCGTCGGGTCAACGTCGTCGTGCGCGCGTGTCGTCCTTGCCAAGTGTCACGCCAACGATCGAAAAGGGCCATCTGATGACGATGAACGGGCATGGCCAGGCAGGCACAGTGCGCACGACCGTGCATGGCAATCCAGATGATTTGAAGAGTTACGAGGCCGCGGTGAATGCGCGGAATGCGCCGCTCAAGCTCAACCTCGTGCCGAAGCGAAGGACTCGGCCGAGTCCACCGATCGCAGAGAACGTGGGCGCTTCTCTATCTGTGGGTCTGAATCAGGTGGATTACCAAGGCATCAGCCGACCATCGAGTTCGAGTTCGTCATCGTCGTTGGCACAGGCGTTTACAGTCGCGTTGCATCCGCCGCATGCGTATGCGCCCGTACCAGGTGTCGTGAAGCCCCCGCCGATGCACGGTGCCTCCATTTCACTGCCGATTCCACCCTCGGTATCCATGTCTGGGCTCTATGCGAGTCCGCACTCGCATGGACACATGGTCGCCTCTACCTCGCCGGATTCGCGCGCGTCGAGCGTGACGAGCGATGGGACGGGAACGGGCGGGAGTGGAAGTGACAGCGAGTTCTCCCGACCCTCTTGTAAGCGGTACCCATCGCAGACGCTAGGACCCGCCAGTTCGAAACGGGCCATGGTCGAGCGAGGGCGCGGGGAATTGAAGCGGATGAGCTGTGATGATGAGCAGGACGGGCGAATGGTCGATTTTAAGCGCGCGAGTGGGACAGGGTCGCCCAGGTCGAGACCCATCGCTGGGCTTCCAGAGCGGGCGAAGCGGGGCTAGACCCGGTGTCTGGGTAGGAACGTGCTCTCCCGTACACTTTTTTTCTTCTCCGTAGATATCGAATGTTTCTCAAAAACAGCGTCGTTGGTACATACGTGATATCCTATCTGACTCGAACAAGTAAGGACGCCTGACATCACAACCTCGCTCGGGTCGATCGCGGCAGATGCGTCTGACCGAGGTACCACCACACCGCCGCCTTGGTCTCGTCCAACCACTCTTTCACGATGGATTCCTCAAACACATTGTGGTCAAAGTCGACGAACAGGTTGAGTCGACCGCGAAAGGCGGATGTGCCGGGGTAGAGCTCTGCAGGGCTCACGTGCAGACACGTCATGGCCGATTCGACGACGACGGTCGGGGTGTCCGCTGCAGCGGTGGGCGAGGCAGAGACGGGTGGGTAGCCTGTTCGGGTGGGGTACGGCACGGGCGAGTAGGGCGAGAGCGGGTGACTGGGCGGTATCGGATACGCAAACGGAAACGTCGCGTCCAACTACAACAGCGCTCAGCAACGGGTAAGAAAAACGAAAAGGGGACATACGTTTCCGTAACTTGTCCCTTTAAACGCCCACATCATCGGTCTGCCCGCGACGGGCACCGCAACCTCGGCGCGCCCGTTCGCATTTGGATGTGAATCGCCGGCGCGCTTCAGCCAGCGTAAATAGTCGTCGCGCACCGGTGCGACGCGTGAGCGGCTGCCCGCGATGACCGACT
Organism: Pulveroboletus frians; assembly: GCA_038089395.1. NCBI lineage: Eukaryota > Fungi > Basidiomycota > Agaricomycetes > Boletales > Boletaceae > Pulveroboletus > Pulveroboletus frians. The sequence goes on along the minus strand of JBBPKT010000271.1, from coordinate 18,397 downwards.
CAAACAAGACCGGATGACCGAAATACGCCGCCGAGCGCGCCTTGATCATCCCCGCCCGATACAAGAACCGGTCAAACGTGAGCAAATCCGCCAACGGCGGCGCCCCGTCCGGCCACACCCGCGTGCGGTCCGCCACGCCCGGTGCGACCCCCACCCCCATACACGGCATCTGGTAATAAAACGCGTTGGACGAGAGCGAAAACTCGCCAGCGCCGCCCTTGTCGAACCACGCCTTGTCGAGGTGTGGACGGAGGTTGATCGGGCCGAGGATGAGGTGCGGTTGGCGTTGGCGGTACGCCCATTCGTCTTCCGAGATCTCCCCGCGTAAATAGTGGCGGTAGAGGACGCGCGTCATTGCGATTTGGGCGAGTGCGAGGTAGGCGGGACCAAAGGTGAGGTGGTGCGAACGGCAGTTGGCGAGGATGGTGGCGCTTTGGGCGGGTGTGAACCCGGTGGAGACGTACCCAGAGCGTGCGGGGGTTTGGAGCGTCAGGGTCGTGAAACGACCAGGGAGGGTGTGTCCACCGGCCTGGTACAGAGTCAGTACCGTGTCGACACGGAGGCACATCACGTACCGCCAACTTGCGTCGTCGCACTTGCACCATCACAGCGCCGACCGCCCGACGCCATCGTCGTCGCGCCGGACTGAGCACACGCGTATGGGCAGGCTCGAGTTCCTTAAAGGGCAGCTCCATCGCCAACCTGTCCTCCAGCGGCATCTGGGCAGGCTCCGCCCCCGGACCCCTCGCGAGCGTATCCAAAAAACAGCGCATGAACGTATCCGCCGAGAGCCTGTCCATGATCGTGTGCGTGATGAGCGCGACCACGTTCAGCACGTCCGTCTTCGTCGGGTCGGTGTGACGAAAGACATGGAGCTGCACGAGCATGTCCGTCGAGAGCGGTGGGGGACCCTCGAAGAGCGCTGTGATTTGCCGCCGGACGTCTTGTGGACCGCTGGCTGTCCCAAAAACGATCTCACGCGGGTGAACGCTCGAGAGCGCTTGTTCCTGGACGACGAACCGGGGCTGTGACGCAAATCCCGAGGTGTCGCCTTGACCGGCCACGTCTGCGTCCGAATACAACGTGCCTTCGAGGGTGAGCGAGGCGTTGTACCCGCGCACGGCGGCTCCTACGAGCGGGAAACGGCGCTTGGCGGACAGCCACGCCCGGGTGAGGTTAGCGGCTGAAAACAGGTGGGCGTCGCGCGCGCCATGGGCGAGACGGAGCTCGGCGTGTTGACCGCTGTCGCCCGTCCCGTTGAGACTGTGCCAGAGAAAGACAATCTCGTTCACGTCCAACGGACGTTCAAAGGTGCGCCCTTGGGTAGGGTGCGTGTCTACCAGCGTCCAGCCAGGCATGAATGAAAAAAAAACGGCGAGAGGTGCCTGCGCCCGTCCAGGTCCGACTAAATAGCTCGACCCCAGCACTGGGCCGAAGCTCACATAAGCAACGAGTGACGAAAACAAAGTTTAGGTGCCCTGGACGTTGATTTTCCCTGACGGTCCCTGAGTGTGGAATGTGAAGGCCGCAGAAGGTGCGGGCCAAGAGGGATAAAGCCATCTTGAGTGCGCTGTAGGCCCTCGATCTTGCGGCTTCCTACCTCCATCAGGCTTCAGGATGTGGTTCCGGGCGTTTCTACGGGCGAGCACACAGCTTGGTCCGACGCCCATCGGCGGTTCATTTCCGACTGGGTAGGGAAGTGTATGGATCTGAAGAACGACCAACGGCGGGTTCTGGGCAGCAAAACGTGTTTGACAAGTGGACATGTTGGCATGGCCAAGTGAACAGTGCATGGGCTCGCATCCTCGACTGGACGCTGTTCTCGAGGTCAGGTCCATCAGAAGCGAGCTGTTCGCAGTGCCAGCATAAGTGGACGGGCCGAGTGAACGGTGCTCGACATCCCCAACTGGGATGCTGTGTTCGGGGCGTTTGGTTAGTCTGTGAATGGGTTGCTTGGCAGAGCACTTTGCTAACCGTCTAGAGTGTCTTCTTCATTTTTTTTACGAGATAGAAGCGGTAACGTGACGTATCACCGGGTGCGCCGATTCAGGCTGTTGCCCAGGCTCTCCAGACTGAAAAGGATGAAGAAGCACCCTTCTAATTCCCCCAGGATACATTGGAAAAAAAGGTTATACTTACTGCATCCTTCATCTTGGTCATCTATCAAGCTTCAAGGCCCTCAGATATAGACATTCATTAAAGTCAAAAGTGGGATTGATGGCCGCCTCAGGCGTCGGTCTACCCCAGGCAAGGACGCTTCAAGGGACTCAACTGAGCTGGCGGCGGCGAAGCAGTGTGTCGCCGGAGAGTGGAAGGGGTACCCGGCCCTGCCCGTCCTCCCAGTATTCATTGTCTGACTAAAATAATGCCAAGTCATGCAGTGTCAGGCCGACAGGGGCATGATGGCGCCCCAAGTGGCTGGGATCAATGAACGCACACATCCGTTGGCCATATGTGAGTTGGCTTACATTTATGTATATAAGAGTGCCGTAGCAAAGAGTCACGCGCGAGTAACCCATCATAGAGGGCAGTGTCTGTGTTCTAATGTGATTTGTACCCAATTAAATGCCTTCGGCCGATCATCTCGCCGACCTGGTCGCTCAGTCAGCACGCAAACGTCAAGCGCAAGAGAACAAACGTAAAAAGGCTCGCCTTGAAAATCGTGTACGCTTCGACAGCATACACCGTCACGCGGGCCCACTCGCCGCTGCTCAGCAGGCCGCGCCAGTACTGGGGATCTTTTGCACGAGCCCAAAGGACGGCGTATGCGTCCGTCACGGTCGCCCAGGACGTTGGGGGTTGTAGCCGCTCCGCAATGTAGACTTGCTTCAACAATTCGCGGGCAACCTCGGCGTTGTAGACAAGGGGCTGACGGTATGCTACACACCAGAGAGACGTGGACAGACACGCGACGAGGGGTTATATATAGAAAACAAAACAGACCCGTCAGCCGCCACGGCATCAAAGGCGGACAAAACGATGCGCACACCCAAGCAATCCTGCGGCCCTTTCACCAAGAGGACCGAGGACCCGTCCCGCGCTGTTCAATAGCCGCTGTACAGCACCAAGGGCGTCCTGGGTACCCTGAGAGGTTCGGGTGGTGCTTGCGAACCGGCGCGTGGCCAAGGACGAGGAGCGTGACGCTGCTTGGCGGAATAAGGGGGTAGTGAACATCGAGGCCATGGTCTCTGAACGCTGTCTTCAGTGATCGTCTCGCTCTCCGTCAAGACTCGAGTACGGTGGTGGTTTGAGGAAATGAAAACAGTGGGAAACTCGACGTCGTTTTCCGGCTTTGGCCGACGACCCGCTAATGAAGACTTCGGTAGAGGATACAGAATGGCTACGGCGACAGGGAATGGAATAATAGTTCGCCATCGAACTGAAGCCCAACAGACTGCTATTAAAGTTGATATCAAGCCAGAACTGCAGTTGGAGATCTGCGACGACGTCCAACGCAAGATGGACCATTGTCAAGACAAACGTAGCGGGAACTCGCGGGTAAGCCAGACCACGACACATCGACCACGTCCCATTCTCAATTTTTGCACGCTCATCCTATTCTTGAAACAGGCATTCCCCGAGTCGAACCGTCCTGTTTAGCGATATCAACACGTCGCATGCCGGAACTTGAGGTCGAGTGCACATTGAGCGTTCAAACATTTGGGAGACCAGCTCCCAAAATCCGAGCATATGTTATACCTTTTTGTTTGACTGCTTTGCCTAGCCGATCGCGGTCGTTACACTAACAATTCCCCCAGGACTGTCTGGCTCAAATGTATTTGCGGCGGGAATACCCTCGGGCCATCAAGGGTGCTGTTGTCTGTTGTAAACGCAGACAAATTCACACATTTGTCGATGATCAGAACGGTGAATACGATGGAAGCATCCAACTACGCACTGGCCTCGGCCATACTTGCGTCACAGTAGCGCTATAGATTGATGGCGGTCGCTAGCCTTGAAGATTTCCGAGCGTTCTCGGAAACGGTGGTTGCGGTGGGTAAACGATTCTGGCGCACGAACTCGTTGCGGCGAACTGTGCTGTGCATCATGCAGCATGTGCGCCCCATACCGAAACACGCATGTATAGCTGGCGTAGACGAATCAGGTTTCATTCCTCCGCTCTCAACCGGCAAGACGAGCGGGCGTCGATCAATCCGAAGAGATCCTTTTGTGTTCCTTGCGTCGATGGTCCTAGTTTCACCGTACACTGAAACTCGTCTGCGACGCATTAATTATCGTTCTGGGGTTTCATCGTCTGTTTCATCGACACTGACTGACGCACAATTTAGCCTCTAGTTCAATTGATGAGACGCGTATCTCACGTACGTCGTTCTGCAGCGCTCGTTCGTTATTACTTATGGAGTGCTGCATATTGTCTCAAAAAGTCACGATGTACTCGAACGATATACCAGCTTGAAAGAAGCATCGCCGTCTCAGTCGCCCACTTGTTTATCTTGACGACAATGAGCGTACCGCGCCCATCGAGGGCCTTTATTTTTTTTGCCATCGACGCCGCCCTCGTACTACTCGACCTTGGGCTTCTCAAGATATGTGTGTTCTACGGATGGAAGAAGACAGAGCCCTTTGATGATCTGTAGACTCTCGGGGACTTTACGGAGCAGGAAGCAGGTAACTTTAATCCCCGGGAATACTGCATGCATCACTGCGGATGAAGAAGATGACGACGACGACAACGAGCTGATAGGCAGTGACCGTGTCCATTTCAGAGACGAGACCCTCCCAAGATGACGTCAGAGACGGTCTGGCTCGCTCGGCCACCGTCTGCGCAGTAGCTCAGGTAAGTCACCGAGCTCGTTCCATGGCACAATTTCCGTTGATTTCTCGCAAGATGCACAGAATGGCTCTTCGGGCATCACTGGAAGTGCCACTTCCTCCACTGATCACGGACTCAACGGGTGTCTTCTCGTCCGTGTGCGGCGTCATGAACACGAGGGATAGTATGATGTGGCAGAGCGTATGGACCACCAAGGTCAAGCCAACTACTCTAGGTTTCGCAAAACCTCGAAGAAGTACGTTGTGAGCGCGTTTGCATAGATTAGTTGTCTCACTTGGTCATAGGTACGACAAGGTCACGTATAGCGAAGCAAGTCTGCTTCTTCGTAACCACGCAACGCGCGTTGTAGCTCAGAGACCGATACATACATCGCGTTGTGGAGGTTCGGTAACTCTTCTGTTTAGAGCTCCGAGGACAAGGTCACTACCATAATCGATCGTCTAGTCACCTTGTACGTGGGGTGCGTCACCGGTGGTGACACTACAATGACTCAAGGTCCATCAACGAGAACACAGTCTAGAAGCGCTTCTGACGCGGTGGGCGAAGGCACCCAGGTTCGGGAAGAGGAAGGCATCATCAGCATCTCGACACCGCTCATCGTCGCAATCCTTGTGTTCAGTGTACAGACGCAGACAAGTACTTCACCATCTTGATCTTAGTACGATCATGTAGGCATTCGAGGTGTGTGCACTATGTACCACACGATGTTGAGCTGATAACCTTTAGGTGATCCCGCCCTTTGTGACTCCGACTCTTGTTCAGTTCTTGTTGGTCGTCTTCAAAGTCGTTTAGTCGGATGGCCTACATTCAGTGTCATTATCGATACATGATGTGACCAAGTAAGTCACGACAGCTTGGTCAGAGTGCGTTGTTGACGTGGGTGACCCAGATGTATGTTCTTGGTGAGGTTTTCACATGCGGTCATGCTTTTCATCGGTAGCCTGACAATTTCCGCCGCGGAGCAAGACAGACGTCTACATCTATTGCATGTTGATCACACGACTGTTGAACATGCCGGCTCGTTCGAAACCTAAAACGGTCTTCCTGGCCTTTGTGTCGTGCTTCGACAGCATACGGACTAGGTGCACCGTGAATTTTCGTTTACTCGTTTCTGGTTTGAACATATCATTTCAGTAACGTGACTGCACTGGTCCTTTGTTTCAGTTGATTTGCGCACGTCGGGCGGTCATTGTCTGATTACCTGTACAGCCCGTCCTCCGTACGTTACCCGCCTCGCGAGTCTTGCCCGCCCGCTGTGTTGTCACTGATGGGTGACATGCGCCACAGCTTGGAATCGCGCGCACCTGTCAACATCGGCGCCCAAACATCCCACCGATTTCATCGCCCTTCAGTTCAGGGGCCCCTCTTACCTGATTGTGGGCGTGGGGTTGCTGTTACCTTGCCCGCATAGACTATCTCCATATTCGTCATTTGGCCGCTCCTGCTACCCGCCCGAGCGCTGACATCGAAGATATTGTGGGGTCAATGTGCATGTGCCTCAGGTCATTCCATCGAGATGATCCAAGTCACCTGCAAATTGACACTGCATGTAGATGGCTTCAGATGGCTTTGAGCAACTTGCATGCTTGATTGTGTTCATGGGTAGCATTGTGCTCAGGAATGGTGTCAGGTCTAGTGGGTCCTTGGGTACCATGGATAGCATTATTCACTGCATTCTTGAAGGACAACTAATATTGTGTCATCTTGCTTGTCTTCCTCACAGCTTTGATATGCTCCATGGGGATTCCAGATTCAGACAATCAAGACAGAAACTTGAAGTATAAAAGCTTGGTTGTATTTGTTAAAGGTGATTTTGTGCAACAACCACTCTTTGTGACACACACTAACATTTGCATTTCTTTATCCTGTCCTCCCTCCTGCACTTTCACTTTTCCATGTCCCCATCATTGAAGGCTTACAGTCAAGGCATGAAATGGACAACGCAGATCAACATATGGTACAGAACATGCACCAGGATGTATGTGACACAGATCTGGGACCAAAAACGAAAGACCTGAACCTTTTGAACTTGCGACTGGTGCTCGGAACACTGGAAAACAGAAATGCAGACAACCCGTATACCTAGGCAGACACGCTCGGAGTATTCGATGCACGTAGCCCGCGCACGAGGACAAGGGTCCGTCCGCAATACACACTACCGAACATACAGGGCAGAGCAACAAACGCACTCTGAAGGACGAAAAGCACACCCAAAAACGGGCACGTAGCCTCAGGTCCAAAAAAAAAAGAGAAAACAGGCGTCGAGCTTCGACGCGCCATAGGAAACCCCCTCGTCAGCCCACCTGTTTGACAGTATACTTTTCCCAACTTGGATAAATAAACGTCTCCGTCTTGGTCGTGACGTCTTTCACCTGCTGTGCACGTGTTGACTTCCACGTCGAAGAGGGATCGCCAGGGATGTATTCCGGTACCTCAAACATGACGGGAATTGGCATGATCTTGAGCTTTCGGTCGTCAGCCTTTGTACGGGCAAAAGGAAGCTGTTTTTGGGATTTTGACTTTGGAAACTGAGGATAATTGTAGCTGGACAGGGGCATATTGCGCGGCGTAGCGGACGTGCCGCCAACCGAGGAAGACGTGGCTTCGTCTGGGTACAATGGGGTGAGTGGCAGGGACGATTGTGACGGTACCAGAGAGAGCATCTCTTCCAGCGCTTCCGCGTTCGACGGTTGTATCCTCAGCGCCGCACGAAGGTCTGAATGGAACTTCAAACATCCTGTGGTGACGCTTGGTGTGTATACACACCTTTTACTGCCTCTTCTGTACGTCCCATCATCCGCCGAGCTTTAGCCCGCCGATAGTACCCTTTGATACTCCGGTGCTGGCTGAGCGCCTTCGAGCATGCATTCTCCGCTTCGATCCAACTGAAAGGCAGCTTGATACGAGTGAAACAATGAGGAACAGGTTCGCCTACTTGGTAAGCTTCAAATATGCTGCCGCAATGTTGAGTTGATAATGCGGCATCTCTGGCTCCACTGCGTGTGCGGCTTGGTAATGGTTCACCGCGGTCTCAAAGTCACCGCGACGAAAGGCAACGTTGCCCTCCAGGAATGTTTTAGGGCCAAGCCCAAGGGAACGACGAGATGTTGAAGACATACCAATTCCTTTTCTTTCTCCGCCCTGAGATAACGCACCTCCATGATCTCGGCGATGGTCATCTCCGGCTCAATTGACCCCGGATTCGCCTCTTCCTCAGACTCGTTCCCCGTAAAGTCCAGATCCAGATCCCAAACATCCTCTTCTTCCACCGTCTCCCATCCGTGGACACCGCTCCCTACAGCCGCACGTCCAGTCGTCTCAACTAACAAAATGAACCGACCTTACCTCGACCATCCCATTCCCGCTGTTTTCCTGACCGAACACCACTATTCTCTTCATCTTCCCTCACCGTCTTCTCGCACACCTCGCCCAAGTGATCCGTCGAACATCCACAATCACACCATTTCGTCGTCAACTTCTCTCGCAGCACGTTCCCATAACCACTGACGTCGAATTCTCTCGCAACACGCCACAGCGTCTGTGAGACGCGCTCGTAGCCAAGCCGGACCTTGAGACGCCAATGTTGATCCCATCCGGGTGGAGGGGTCGACCGTAAGAGGGATTTCTCACCATATTTGAGCTCGCATGCTTCTTCCAGTGCTTCGAGACCTTCGGCGAGCGTACCCAAATGAGGAGGCTTCGCAAAAGTGGCGTGAGGCATCGCCTCCAAGACGTCAAGGTGTACCTTGAGGGCGTCATAATGAGGCATCAAACGTAGTGAGTGCAGTCCACGGTTGCGACACACGGGAATGTTGTTCGAGAGGGCCTAGCCGATCATGACGGGAAGTCGCGTCAGCGGATCTGTTCTGAAGCGGTTGAAGAGGAACGCGTACGAAGTCTCTTAGGGCCGTGTAAGACCACAGCACACTCTTGGTGGCGACTCGTTCTCCAGACTGACGGAGCTCCATGCCGACGACGGAGCGGAAAAAATCCTTGATGTCTTCGCAGTCCGCATTGTGAGCTACCCAGCTTGGACCTCCTATGGTAATGCAGCGCATGACAAAGGTGGGGAGATGGATGAGGGCGACGCAATAGAGGTGGGTGGAGAAGAGACGGGCGATGTCCTGTTCGAAGCGAAGGAGGAATATACGTGCGATGGCACGCTCGAGCTGAGAGACCGCAGCCATAGCATTGGATATACCGCGGTCGATATGGGTAGGCATGCGCTCATGATTGTGGTCCTTGGCATGGTCTCTTGACCCGACGATGCTGGTCGAGCTCGTGCTGGCCTTCTTCCTGTGTCCCGCCTTGGGCCTCTTCTTAACGTGGGAATACTTGGCTGGCATTGTCTTCGCCGTCGTCGATGAAGATCACTGAGCAGTCGCTTTGTTCAGCGCCGGAATCGGGTGTGATCTGTGCGCAGACTGTGCGGCGGATGGAACGCGTCAAGGCTGTTCTTGGCAGAAATAATATGATTATGTAATACACAGTTCAACGAAGCGTCTGTAGCCAATCCATATGGAACTGTCGCCAGTCTGCCGCTGCGTCCAAACGCGCCTCGTCCTCGTTCCAGCGCGCATCCTCCTCTAGCTCAAGATCTGACTCCTCCAACATCCACCCGCAATCGTCCCACTCCCCTTTGGTCTCGTGCGTGCGATAGTGCACAAAAGACGAACAGCGTGACGGGAGGGATAATTTCTGCACAGGGCGTTCATACCGCGGAATTGGGTGATGCAGGAATCCATCTGGATCATTTGACAACGAGAGGAACGACTCCTCTATCGGTGGAACCGCATCCACCTCCCCCAAATTGACAAAGAATGACTGCGATCCCGTGATGGGGTAGATCCCATTCGATGGTATGAGGTACCCCGCACGAGGATACTCTTCTTCGCTACCCCGCATCATGAGTGCATTGGTGCGTTTGAATGATCCAGGGACCTACGGAAATTCTGTATATCCCCCAATCTCACAGAGATCTCCGGATGACCATACATCTGACATCTCCTTGGTCTGTCGAGTGAGCATGGACGATCGTCGTAAGCGTGTGGCGTGAGGCGTGTATGGCGGAGGTGAAGGACTCGAACGTATGGAGTTGGACGATGACCGCGTTGTACCCCGCCTGAACAGGTGGGAGGACGTCGGTACTACCAAGGACGACCCCCCACTCGAACTCGTTTCCCATGAGGATGAACCGGACGAACGCGCCCGAGTACGACGAGTACCGGGTCTTCGCCTTCGTGAAATGGCTCGAAGTCCCGAATGGAACAAACTCGAATACTCCACCCCGGTCCCCCAGTCTTTTGCCTTCAACCAAGACATTGACAGTGTGAGTGGCCCAGCCGAACCCGCCAACAAAACAAGAGCGGAAAGCACCTCGGTGTGGTGGGAGCGAACGATCAGGTAGTCCGGCGGAATATTGTGCTATATGTATCCCTGGCAGTATCTATTTCCGCGCAAGGTTATGAGGTCCGATTAGTGTGACGGCCGTGTACTACTGCGGAGGTTTTAAGAAGGCCTGGATAACCAAAAGGACGCACGTGAAGGGAAAGCCTGGAACGTTTACAGAAACGGGCAGTGACTGCTGTGCTGATAGCAATCGGATTCAAGTTCCGAATGGCATCGCACCTAGATAAAAGATATGAGTGAGACGGATGCCTCCGTGCCACGTTGGGTCACGCGAGCTCTGAAATCATGATGGATAGATGACATCTTTGGGGTCTATCAATCGCGGGCTCGAGTCAGAAAGAGAACTTGATGTAGCCCGCGCTATGTGGCACCGAGTGTCTTCCTGTGGCTAAAGGGGGGGAAGAATCACATCCGTGTTCGATACAGATCACCTTCACATAGAGAGGCAGTGATGGTTCCCTAAAATCCAACGTACCCTCGTTCAACGTGTTCCAAGTCACGTTAGTGAGTTACTTCAGTGTCGGCATAGACGTTTCGATGGCCAATTAATATCGTTCCATCACGTGTAGCGCCTTACGTGCACCGTTCGGGGTAGTACCAAATCACGTATGGCGCAAAGGCGTGGACTCAGCTCCCGTCTTGATGGAGCTAACAGGAAGTCGAAATCGCGACATGACATGTGAACACACAGCCAACCCATGACATCAGAGAAAAGCGGCTGCAGTCATGAAAAAGGGAACCTCCCGACGCCGGCAGACTGCGGGGGCTTGAAAGAATGAAATGGATAGTAACTGCTATCAGTGACTTGCCTGAAACGTAGCGGGCAATGAATGGCTGGGCGTAAAGGGGTGCCGGCATGGTGCTGCGCATACGATGGCGTGCGCGATAAAATTGTGGGGGAAAGGCATCGGGCGCTGGGTATGAAACATGAGAATATTCATTTGTCACTGGAGCTCGGACGGTTTCCCATTGACGGTGTTCACAAGTATGGAAGTTGAACCGTTATCCTGGGTCCTAGACTAAGACACTGCATTTGAACGGATCCTGTGGTCCCCGTGTTGGTTACCCAAATGACATGGATATGCGTTCTCTTCCACGGACATGTGCGTGCTCTGTTTCTGATCGAATGAAGGTAGATATCAACACCCAGCATAGAACAGCCCGTGTGTTCGCCACCGACAGCAGTGAGAGGGCATCAGCTTCATTTTTGCTTCGCCGCCTGCATCCTGGACTGCGTCAGGAGATCTTTTTGCTGTTCAGCCAAGATCCTGCGCTTGTTAAAGTACTCGATCTGGAGCAGTGAGAAACGCGCGGCGTTGAGCAGAGAAAGGCGTGAAAGGAGAGCGACTTGCCCAACTTTTGGCGCAACTGGCTTCGTACCGCGTCCGTTCTTGTGTACAAGTGCTGCCCTCCTTCCCGGGTTCGAGGATGCTGGCGCGGTCGAGACAGGCAAAGTAGACGTCTCTACTTTCCCAACACTGCTTCCTATCCGCCCTAGAGATAGCAGCGACGTCTGGCTTTGAGGTGCTAAACCAGCCCATCGCGGTGAGGAGGAGTCTCGATAGAGCAGGACAGTCGCACGGTCTCCCCCTTTCTCGTCGACGACGTGATGGTCGTCGCATAAACGAAACGGAGAACGCCATGGCTTCACCGTCGTTGCAAGCGACGATGCCCGTTCATCTGCATCCGCTCTCGCCAGACGAGGTCCCTCCTGCCCCGAGAGGTCGTCGGCCACGCGCACTCACCCAGGAGGGCATTCAGGATGCATCTTCATCGCAGCCAAAAAGCAGCTATTTCACGCTCAAAGCCCAGCTAGACAAACTAGGCCCCGACGTGGCCTCCATCGGACCTGCGAATGCTCACCCTAGTGCCACCATCAGCACCAGCGCGCAGACTGGCGACGGCAGTCACTACCACTCACCCAACTGGTACGACGACGTGCGTGGGTTTGGAAAATCAGAGCCCCAGGGTTCACCAAGTGGGGATCATGCCCTCCCTCGGAGACCTTCCACCACGTCCTTGTTATCGTACTCACAACGATCCACACGAGCTGCCCCGTCGCGTTTTGTCGTCGCACCCTCCCACAGTCCCAACTACCTCGTCCCACCCAGTCCGACGGCACCTACAGGGCGAATACGACAACCCATAGAGGTGCTTTCGCCCACCGCAGCACAGGTCCTCGCCCACAACTGGCATGAGTATTCAGACGAAGCGATTCAGTCTGCGATCGCACGACTGAGCGCGGGCGGGTCCCCCTCCGACGCAGATCCCCATCCTTACCACACTGCCCTCCGCACCTTGTCGTCCGCCCTCCACAATCTAGCACACGCCCGACTCGAGCTCGAGGAAGATCGTAAATTGCTGGAGGAGAAGCAGGCAGCCGGGAGACAACGCACAGAGAGGTTGTTACAGGAACTTTTACCTTCAGAACAAGAGATCGCACGACGTGTCATACAATCCATCTTCACAGACGACGACGAGCGCCGACATCATGTTGAGCGTCGGGAGAGTCATTCGGTGTGTGTGACGTCTTCGACGATGGTTATCCCGAATGTCACTGACGTTGTTTTGCTCGTAGTCCTTGAAGACGTCCCTCACGGAAGCACTTGAAGACCATGTACCATTAGGTCAGACTATGTCAGCGGGCGGGGGCGTCACGTCATCGACCTCAACGTTCCTCGCATCCTCGAACTCTGCGACACGTGGAGAATCACAGTTTGGGGGTGTCAGCACGAATGATACACCATCAATCTCGGCCGCCGCCAAAGAAACACCGGCGCCATTACACAGCGGTGTACCGATTGATCATACCCACGATGTACATGCGCATCTCCCCCGACCGGATAAAGCTTCCATCGGCGATTGGGTGGGGAGTTGGCTCCATAGGGGCAAGCCCAAACACCCTCGCGGCATACCCACGTTTGCTATCAAGGAGGAAGCGGCTAGCAAAGAGTCTTCGCGCGGTTCATCCCCCCACTCCAATCCCGAAATCGCTCCGGGTTCTCAACGTACCACACGTCGTAAGCACACTAAAAGCGTCTTCGAGGCATTAGGCATATCGGTCTTAAATCCCACCACCTCACAAGGTCCTGCCAAACAGCACAAAGGAGCCAAGGCAGTGCCGGGCCTATCATTGGGGCTTCCCACACAAGATGGACTGCTCCCGTCCATAACATCATCGCCAATTCTCCCGAGCACATTACCATTACCGGCTCCGTCGGCACCTCAGGTAGCGACCTCGCCAGACCCGTTCGAGCCGAGGACGGAAACGTCCACGATGCAGTCCCCGTCGCTCATAGATGATAAGCGTCTTCCTCAAGGCACCTCATTGCGGGCCATAGCCCACGCAACACGCGTCATGACGACTGACCCCGGTAGCATCCTTGTCGACCAAGGTCGTGATGCCGGCCCGCTGGTCCGTCGACTTGCCCTTGATCTCGTCCAAACTGCGCGTGACGGACACATCGTCTTCCGTGAACCACCGAAAGCGAGGGAACGAAAGGAACGGAAAGAAGGGCGGGGGGACGGGGGTCATCAAGTTGTCGCCCGGGCAACGCTAAGCCCTGTCGAAGGCATTGCTGCTGCCGAGTCCCTATCGCGTGCGCTGGCTTCCCAGGGCCAGGTTGTGCGCAAGTCACGATCTCGGACGAGCGGACTTATGACGACGTCTCTAACGACGCCCATCCTGAACGCGTTGATGCCACAACCGCAGAGGAAGGTGACAAGTGGACATGAAGGCATCCCAAGACCTAATGCGGACATCAGTGCTCCCCCTCCGCAGCCCGTCGCCAACAAACCCGGTTCAGTCCCGCTAGAGTCAATCATTCCAGCGACGTCCAAACCCCCAACACACTATCTCTCGCGTAAATACGCACCTCTGACAGCACCGGACTTTCATTTCACGATTCCACTTCCAAACACGGCGTCACGGTTTAGCGTTTATCACGACGATGAGAGCAAACAACCCCTCACGGATCGATATGGGTTCATTTATGATGTATCGCAATATGACTTGCTGCTGCTCGTGAGGGCCAAAGAATGTGGGAGCACAGCCCCTGCCTGTCTAACCGGGGTCAGGATTGCCGACCGAAAGGAGAGTAATTCATGGTCGGATGAGGAGGCGGACGTATCCAAGGGTTTCATCCACGTGACCAAGGGTCTCTGTGAATGTGACGGACGGGGTTTCCCGCCCAATGTCGCTACGCCGGACGAGGCGAGTAGCAAGTCCATGGTGTCGTCGTCGCCAGTGGGAGAGAACAGCAGACAGTCGTCACAGAAATCGCGTGGCTCCTCTCCTGGACCATCTCACAGCAAACACCGTCAGTCTACCTTGATTTCTGTGCTTGATGGACCCTCACCAGGTCCCGCCTCCGTGCTTACCGTCACTCTGAGCACGCCGCGTCATGTCTGTGCCACCACAATCCGGGTATTGTTGGAAGATCTGACCAAGATTCATGACCAACAACAGGCGGCAACGCGGAAAGACTGGGATGCCTTTGTCAGGCAGCGTAATCGGGTCAGAGTAGGCGCCAGATTGTCATTGCCCACATCAACGACTTCGTCTGCTGGTGGCACTGCAGCCTTCCTCGGGCTTGGAACGACGGACGAAGAGGAAGAGCTGGCGCATACAGAGGGCCTGATCGGTTTCGCCCAACTCGGTCTCTCATCTAACCGCGACGAACGCACTCAATTCGACAAACTCATTCGTGGGGGCATCCCCCTCATTTACCGGCACAAGCTCTGGCTCGAATGCAGTGGGGGACTGGAAATGCGCGAGCCGGGCTTGTTTGGGGATTTGTTGGTGCACGCAGACGAGGACGCGGGGCATGCACTGGTGCGGAACGAGATCGAAAAGGACATCGGGCGGACGATGCCGTTGAATATCTTCTTTGGGGGGGATGGCGCTGGGGTGACGAAGCTTCGCCGAGTGTTGATAGCGTACAGTCGGTAAGCACGTGTCGTTGTCTGCGGTGACCTCCCCTCGATCCTCTCATCCATACAGGCGCAACCCAGTCGTGGGCTACTGTCAGGGTATGAACCTAGTTACTTCGACCCTCCTCTTGGTCCACGCCGACGAAGAAGAAGCGTTCTGGGTCCTCTCGGCTATCATCGAGCGGATCCTCCCCGACGACTTCTTTTCGCCGTCGCTCCTCCCTTCACGCGCGTGTCCGCTCGTGCTTTTAGACTACGTACAGGAGCTCCTTCCGAGGTTGCATACGCATCTAGTTGATCTGGGTGTAGACCTCGGTGCGATCTGCTTTTCGTGGTTCTTGTCCCTGTTTACGGATTGTCTCCCGATCGAGGTACGTCGTGCGTCATGCCCGTGGGTGGATGTATTCTTACGCAAACGACGCGCTGCACAGACGCTCTTCCGGGTTTGGGACGTCTTTCTCGTGGACGGGTTAGACGTCCTCTTCCGGATCGCACTCGGGATTTTGAAGGGTAACGAACAGGAATTAGTCCAATGCGAGTCAATCTCGGCAGTCTACGTCGCGTTGGAGAACTTGCCGACGCGGATGTGGCAGCCGGATAAGCTTTTGCAGGTAGGTCATTGTGGCGTGCCGTCCTCCGTCCGTTCCTGACAGACAGTCAGACGGAGCTCGAGTTGAGAGCGACGATAACGCATGCAGATCTCGTGCGACGCCGGGAATCGCACGTGGACAGGCTGCAACAGCTTATGCCTGGATCGTAGACCTGCAATCGAGATCCTCCTGCAGTTCGTTCCACTTCAAGTCTTGGCTTAACGTCGTTATTCTTCTCTTCTGGCTGGGTCCTCTCCTCATCACTCACTCATTGATAGAGCAGATACACTACATGTAGATGTTTGTCCTCCTTCCCTCCTCCCTCTGGTCGCTATAATGCGCCATGTATTTGTTCTGTTGTCGACGCAAAAGCATCACATCATATCCACATTACAATACGATTCATTGGACAATTGGGACTTGGAATCACTCGGAGCGATTTGACCTGTCTGTGGATTTGGGTGCGAACTCTGAGTCGGTTTTGGTGGTCGTGAGGGCCGCAGCAGTCCTTTTTTTTTTTGGGTTCCCCGGACGTTGACTACCGCATGCCACGTCTGCGATGTCATCGCATCACCTGCCACTTGGCCCATCGAACTGACGTGAGAACCTCGGGGTCTGGCTCCCAGAGATCTGGATGCGACTAGTCATACAATCCTTCCAAGTGACTATACATCTTCAAGAAACTGCGTGCAGCGTGCAGTCCCACTAGAGTACATCTGCAGCTCAACGGACAGCAAGCTCATCGCCGGTGCCTACCAAACGTACGGTACGAGTTTCGCAGGCACCTTTTGCATGTATGTGCGGTACTCTTCCCTCATCCCGTCATCGCGTTGGATAGCCGCCTCCTGCAACATTATTCAAGGACGCATGAGTGATCGAGATCGCCGAGGACGAGCATCAAAGGTTACCTCGATGGTGATCTTAGTCACGAGAACCGCTCCGGTGGCGATGAATGTGAGCAGAGGTGCGTAGGACCAGAACATGAGCGACCAGAGGACCTGTTGCGCCAAAATCCAACTATGCCGTGTCAGCCGGAATGATGATCGGACGGGCACAAAGGCGAGCTGGTAGACGCACGTGTAGAGCGGATGGCGAACCACGGCATACGGTCCTGTCTGGATAACCCTTGGTTTCTCGCGGCGCTGAAATCGACGTGCCGACCAGTATATGAAAGCCGGTTGACAGTTGAAAGATGAAAACATACCCCAATAGGATGAAACTGGTCGCTAATATGCCGAAATACGATGTTGGAGAAACGTTGCGTGGCGACGCTCGCCACACACGCAAGTATCCTCACTGTGTTCTTCCAGGTCGGTTCTACGCTCACCCCAAGCACCACGTCGGGCAACGCAAGTGCGTTCATCCACGGTGGCTGTTGGAGATGATTGTTCACGATGCTGGATATGTATATGATGGGGAAGAGGAAATGGGAGAGCAATTGAAGTGGGACAACGGAGCGGGAGAGACCGGTGGGCATGGTGTCAGACCGCACGGGGCCACTCTTGGATTCGGCGTAAGCAGAGGCAGACCCAAACCTGATGAAACTGTAGCGAAAATGCTCTGTGATACAGAGCAGGACGAAAAGTTCGAGTGCCTGGCTGGAGGAAAACGACATGTTGGTGTGAGGAGAAAGGAGGGAGGTGTTCAAAATATTTATCTGAAGTCGATTACAGGGGAGGTCGATTCAAGTCCAAGAGGGGTATTCGGCTCACGATGTCATCTGACCCATAACGAAATGTATGCATGAGCGCTAGCCAGTACATGAGGAAAGGCAGGAAATTCACCGGATCAGAAAAAGACATTGCGTCTTCGCTCTTCCCATATTAGCGTTAGTCCCGCACTTAGCCTACTGCATACAGCCCACCATCCACCCCGCTTGCCGCCGATCTCGGAGCTGTCATGACATAGCAACCCCTGTGATTCGCTTAGGGGTTAAAGCACTCCCTGTTAGGGCATCCGAAGAGACGCACACCCAAGCAAGTCCTACACGGGACGGAATTACTTCAGCTCCGAGAACCACAGGTCAATCATACTACCTTGGCATGACGCCGGATCATGACGAAGTGGTGGCACTTGGGTTCCAAGTGACAATGTATGTCTCACTGGATATGAACACCAGGGAAGGGAGTTAGTCAGGACCTTCTGCAATCAAAGTGGCGGATTCGTAATTCGTACAGTGTCACCCGCAGAGTCGAACGGAGCGCAGCTTCTTGAAGAGGCCCGCATCGACAGTTTCTTCGTGCAGTACTCCCAAATCAGCAATGGAGGGGCAACGTAGGAGCTGGTTACATGGTCTGCGCCGCGATGTATGATCATAAATCAGTCAGCAATTGAAAGGGATAAGCTGAAGACATAAGCCAGTTACTAGCACCCAAGTATGTAGGACAATATACCTCCATATAATATTTTTGGTTGATGATGCCATTGGAGAGTTGTGATTGGAGGATGGTGGTCAACAAAAAGGGGAATTACGTAACCAGGTCCAGACACCTCCTATGCCCCTGTCTGCCATCACACAACTATGCATGGTCACATTGGATTTCATGTTGGAGATGACAACTCCGATCTCCTCCGGGCCCTCCTGTCCAACTCCGAAGTTCCTTAACGAAGTTCCGGACGAACCCCTACAACTCCTACATAGGAGTTACCGAAGTCCTATGGAAGTGTTCGG
>JBBPKT010000270.1:0-25779 GCA_038089395.1 Pulveroboletus frians | reverse complement strand
CGACTCTTCGGACCGAGTTTGCAAACCTACCATGAATGAGAGAGGTAAAAGTTGTCCCCAAGGCTTTGCACGTACGCCAGGTCGACATTCTCTAACACAAAGTTCACCCGGTCTTTCTTCAAGTCGCGTATTCGTACAATGGGCTCCGTGTCTTCGAACGTTTGCATGTCGACAAGGTAGAATACGTCCAACCCTATCTAACGCTAGTGACTGGACGGACAGGACCCCAGACACCGTGCGGACCCGTCCTCACAACTTTGCCGCGATTTTATTCTCCTCGTCGCGGATGTGGACTACTACCTTGCCCCATGTCTCTCTTCTCTCCAGCGCACTCAGACCTTCCATTGCACTGGCCAACGGATATACTGTAGAGTAGACGACCGGTTGGACTTTACCCGACGCGAGCAGGCTATGAATCGACCAGTCAGTCTCGAAGATACACAGCAGCGGATCGCAAACCCTAGCAGTTCTCTCCACACGACAGGAATTCGGGAGGGCTCTTTAGCTGAAACGAATGGTCAATACAACATCCAATTCCATGAATCGTCGGTCTATCGCACATGTATAGAGCCCCCAATGCATTCCCATGATGCTAATGTTTTTTAGCAGCACCAAATTGAGGGGTAACTGGGAATCGTAGTAAGTGGCACCCAATACACGTTGGCAGAGCATGTTACATTCTCGATCATGCCCGAGGCAAAACCGATCACCAGTGCTCTGCCCTTGAACGCTATACACTTGAGCGAGTCTAGAAAGGCAATCAAACTTGGGATCACAGGGAAGAACGCGGCTCAACTTGCCTTTCACTCGACCCACGGGATCGTACACGACATCGACACCCCTACCCTCCGTAATCTGCAACACCCGCTTCTGCCACTCGGGCGTCGTGTAATCGACAACGTAGTCCGCACCTCCATAACGTTTGCATATGTCCAGCTTAGCCTGTGAACCAGCGGCAGCAATCACTTTGGCTCCCAGTGCTAAATCTTATAAGTAGAAATAGGGATCCGATGCGAGTAATGCACCTTTAGCTAGCTGCACAGCAGCAATCCCAACACCGCCAGCTGCAGCGTTTACAAGAACGGTTTCACCTAGAGTGCCATTCTGAGTCAACCCATTGCCTTCCTAGACAGGCACGTTCTGCCTAACCTGGTTTTAGTTCTGCTCGACCTACGAGGGCCTCGTAACTCGTTGGCCAAGTAAGGTAAAGGCCTGTTGCAGGTGATATCGCCCTGAGAAAGCTGGGCGCTCCAAAAAGGATACGACATACCAGCCCCTTGGTCGAACGTTAGATGATCGGGAAGTGGTATGATATCCCTCCACTTGACGGCGATGCGGTCTGCAAATGCGCCTTGTGCGCTGCCAAACACCCTGTCACCTGGTCTAAAGGGACAGCCTATCGGGAGTTGGGAGTTGGTCGCGATTTTTCCGGCAAATTCTGCGCCGAGCGTGAACGGAAAGGATGGTTTGACTTGATATTTGCCCTGTGCTTGTAGGATCTGGAGAGAATGCGTCGAGTATGATACGCACACGTATGGGAGGTGCGTACATCGAAGAAATTGAGACCTGCGGAATATACGTCCACAAGAACGTCCTCTGGTCCGGGCACTGGCTCTGGTGCATCGTGGACGAGGGTGAGGTTGGAGGGGTGCGTCCACTCGTTGATCACGTAGGCCCTCATCGGTCGCTGTCGAACGGGACGACCTTCAGTAGATCCAATAAATACCACCGGAACGGCCGGGTATCCATCCCGAGTAGCCGGGACATCAAGAACCTGAGTTTACCCTTGTATCACGTGCACTGTACAAATATGGTATGACCCCTATCTCGCATCCACAGTGGCTCCGGTGGTGAAATGACGGTAAAAAGACATGCGTAAATACAAATATGATGTTCTACTAGGGGCCATCTACTCAAACTATCCGGACCATGATTATGCGAATCCAAAGCCCTCTCCCCCTTCGTTTATTGCCAGCAACAGCTGTTGTCTCAGCATCTCATACGATGAATATTGCGGCAAGTCGATCTGGTTGAAACCTAGCGGATCGTCATCAGCAACGAAATCGTTTCGGACATCAAGCGGACTCACAAGTGTGGGCCTGGGGAAGACGATCCGGATCCCCATAGGCACGATGGATCGAGAATCTTTGAACTCCTTGCACCCCCTGAAGGTCGACGAAACCGTTCAGAGGAACGCGCGACGTCCCGGTCGCAAAGCTCAACACCTTGGCCCTCTCTTCACGATTGAACGACTTGAGAGCTCTCCACCACCAAACGATAACCGGGTCCGAGCTTGTGTATCCATTATATTCCGTCGCAGCCCTCCACTCATCAACATCAATATCAGGCGTCCCAGAGATGAGCAGCTCGAGCTCTTGTTCGTTGAACTAGAAATGACATCAGAACTCTCAAATACATCGAGAATGCCATCACTGACAATAGTAATGAGCTCCTTGGGAATAATCTCGTGGAATCCAGCAACTAGGTTCTCGATTTGCTCGCTAATGGAGGAGTACAGGCGGAAGTTCGCCGAAAGCTGTACAAACTCCCGCTTATTTTCCTGAGTGACAGGTATGGATTCGCCGCCTTGTTTGAGTGGGAAAATGCGGTTCCTCCCAAACTACGAGGTGTAAAGCAATGAAATGAGCCATAGTTTTTGGGACGGATGTGGCAACGTACCTCATCCGCTTCAACGCTAAATGTCAACTCCAACGGCGTGGGATCGTTTTCCAAAATCCAGCAGAGCGAATTGTAGTACTCTGGATCTACCCATTCGACGTCTCGATAATCAACCGGTTTGCCAAGGAGCTGTCGATACAAGCTCTTTGCAAAGTATGCATCCAGGAGCCGTCCGTCGTATATAGCTTTCCCGATGACTCGCCCAACAAACTTGAAGAACGACAAATGCTCAGGATTGACCCAAGAATTCTTGTTTGGTTGATAGGTAAGCCTGTCGGCCGCGCATGGTTGAAAGAGTGCGTTATTGGGATCAAACATCTGGCGTGCAAGGATCTGGAACCATTCTCTTGAGACACCACCTGCATCCACGCCTTCCTCGTCGTAAAATCGGACACTGAGCTTGCCGTACTTGATTTGCTCCCCAGTCTTCCGTTGGAGGTATTGGAAGCTGTCCTCAAATACACGTGGACGGCGCACGTTGAGTTGTAGCGTGCCGTAATGTTCACGGGTTGCAGGGCGACGGTGAAGCTGCTGCGTGAAGTAGTTCCGCTTGTTGTCGAAGTCCAGCACACGTGGGTTGTGGACTAAAAGTGAAAAGGATCCGCTCATTAACGACGGATTGTTGCGGACCATCACGTTGAGGATCTTTCTATGGGCATCTGTAAACGTAACGAAAAGGTCCTCCATCGACTCTTTGGCGGTCAGGGGCGACCTAGGAGATGCAGATGCCTTGATTGCCCTCGCTACACCTCCGGCAGTGGACTTTGGGCCGACGTACTTGCACACTACCATCAAAGCTTCGATCAAGGGTAACAAGACGGTAGCGACGTGCTCCATATCGGGCTGAGCCTCAATGGTAGCGAGACAATCTCCAAGTCGTCGCCAGAGTGGTGTGAAACGGAACGATTCGTAGATGCTCTGCACCTTCTCGGCATCCTGGCCCTTGCGAGTTTCATCCGTCAGAGGTCCCGCCGAACGAGGGGTGTACATATAGTCCAACGTCTTCAGGACACGCAAGAGTTTGGTTTGATCAGACGATGGAGAAGAGAACTTGGACGCTACAGAAGACGCAAGAATGTCTTGAGTGGGGTTCTGCAGAGATACCCAGAGGTGGTTGAGGTCGGTGAGAACATTCTGCCCACAGTCTTGTGCCTTGGCTTTCAACTCCTGTGCAACTACGTCACGAGCATCGGGGATGTGAGACAAATTTTGGATGAGGGTTAATGATTGTTGGAACGTGCGCGCGGAGCACTCGCCAATCGTCAGGATGTTGACGATGAGTCGTAGCACTGAGTGCGGGATCTGGGGTGGACTGGCCAGCAAAATCCGTTCATCCGATTGTGTGCCGACAACATTTTCGTTGTCATTCTTATTCTGCTCTCCTTCTGCCCAAACCGTAGGAGTTGGCTCTTGACGTCCCGGTACGTCTGGGACAGCAGTAGGTGGCGGTGGCGGTGCAGAGGAGGTACTGGAAGCTGGGACATCCGAGTCTGCTGGCGCAGCGGTTGAGGCAGGTTCTTTTTCTGACTTCAGGCTAGCCAAGGGCTTGGTAACGGTGGAGAGTAATGAGACGACCGAATCCATGATAGACGGGGTTCTGAGCAACGACTGTCTGTCCAAAAGACCAAGTAGGAGAACGATGGGATAATGTGTTTGGGGTGCTTGCTTCTCTTTTCCTTTGCCCTTCTTGTGGTTTGCTTTTCTGAGTCCGACAGGTAGCTCGTGTTCGCTCAAGAAGAAGAGGGGTGATAACTCATTACCACTGACTATAAAGACTAATGCTTCGAGGCAGCGCTGGGCAACCAGGTCTGGGACAGAATCGTTCTGGAGGTTGGTGAGAGTCGCAGAATTGTTGGATTCAGATGCCTTTTGTTTACCGTGAGCCTTAGGAGTCTGTTGACTGGGTGTCTTGGGAGCGCGCGTGGACATCTGGGCAAAACTTTTGTCCACGGCAGTGAGGTCGCCTGGTCCACTTTGCAGTATGCTAAGAAGAAGATTGAAAAGCTCCGTTCGAGTTTTGCTGTTCTCGCAAATGTTGACTAGCACTTTGAAAAGGAGGTTCTTCTTCAGGACCTGAGGGAAAAAGAGAAGGCGAACGAGGGTGGCAACCCCAGTCTTATCAAGGAGTTGGATAGCATCCCGTGGTACAGGAGTTTTACGGGGCGGGGCGGGCCGTGAAGTTCCCCTGTGACCGCCGCGCGTTGCAAACGTAAACCTGCGTGGGTGCTGAGCCTCTTCACGGTATGCACCTGCCTCAGCAATCATGTAAGACGGGAGAGTTTGCAGAAGGCCTTCATCCGAGTCCAAAAGGACGACTTGTCGGAGGTGTGGATCGAGACTAGCTATGAAGCTGGCTGGATCAATGTCCGCCGCAGCTCCTGGTGCAGCAGTATCGTTGCCTGTCGTTGATTGGGCTTGTCTCGCTTGTTCCAGCCTTTCTTGTTGAATAAGTTCCGCGCGAATTTCAGGGGGTAAAGCATCAAGGAACTCGGGGCTGATCTGAGAGTCGGCGGGTCGCTCTATTCTCGCCGCGCGCTGGTCACGAACATGTTGGTTAATGACTTCTTCTCGGATATCATCTGGCAATGCCTCTAAGAATGTAGGGTCTATGCCCATGTCCGTGATATCGACTTCGCTGCCATGAATCATGACAGTTAATCTCTCTTGGACCTGGGAAGGCCCCGCCACCTCCGCCGGTGGGACAGTGGCCGCCGGCTCAGACGGAGGTACATCGCGCATCTCGACGTCACTGGTGGCCGATTCTGGAGCAGGAGTTTGTTCTGCGTGCTCTAGATCTTGGGCTGGAACAGTGGAAGGTTCTGGTGAAGTAGCGGATGTGTCGTCCTTTGATTGTCCGTCCGCGCTTTCGCTGGCTTCGGCTTCTTCAGCTGCAGATCGCTCGGCTTCGCGCCGTTTAGCCTCTTCCTCCGCCTTTAGTTGTGCTTGTCGCGCTTGCTCTTCCTCCTTTGCCTTGGCTGCAATGGCAGCCGGCAATAACGCAAGTACGATATGGTTGCCTAGTCTGTTGGCTCGTTCGGACACATGTTTGCCATTGACAGTTTTGGCCTCCTCGGCCCACCTTTGCACCGTGAAAAGAGGATCGAGGCCGCGGGTGTCAGGAGGGGTTTCACTTGGTCGTGAAATTCGTTCCACTCTAGGGCCAGAAGGTACACCTGCGAGCCTCTGCAAGTGGATCATACCCTGCTCGATGCCAGCTAGTGCGGCTGGAGCGACATCGACACGAATTGTCTCACGAGTACCACCAGGACGGTTCACGATATGCTGGAAAACTTGAACAGCATCTCCCCCTATAATATCCTCGATAGATTGAATAAGCTCAGTTTGAATGTTATTCCCGTTTCCTCGTTGCTGTCGTCGGGAACCACGGGAGAAAGCTGTTGATGTGCGGTTACTGCCGGCCGACGCGTCTAGGAGAAGAGGGTGAACTGTCGCTTCGCTTGGTGCGGACGGTGGGTTTCGAGCTCGGCCGAAAACTTGAACATCGTCGGCACCTAAACGAACTCGCTCAAACCTTCTACTGAGATTCACGCAACGGAGATCACGTACTACTTCGCCGGCGAGATATGAATGGGTTTGTTTCTCTCCCCTGGACCTCAATCCCGTAGACGTCAAAAGGTTCGGAGTATGTGAAAACGTCGTCGTTGGTGGCGGCAACATCCCGAACATCAACAACGCCGACATCGCCTCGGAATCTACCCAAGTGTCAGCCCTATACCATACGGTTCGAAATCAGTGACCATACTCCTCCTCGTCAGACATGTCTGGCTCATCGTCTTGCTCGGCGTGAATCACGTTGACATGATCTGTACTAAGTTTCAGTATCCAGCAAAGAGAAAATTGTTAAGACAAACTAACCTCCACCTTCGTCTTCATCACCTTCGTCACCGTTTTCGTCCTCTACATCTCCTTCATCATCCACGTCCTTCAAGGAATTTCAAGTCAAGCTGACAGTCAGCGAATAACCAGTTCGGACGAACCTGCCATATCATGTCGTCGTCAAGGACATGGTCAGCGCCGTTGACAACAGCGACATCTGCTTCTCCATCCTCATCGTTCTCGATCAAATCCGCTTCCTCGTAGTCATCATCTTCATCCCGCCACCCATCGCTATGAGATTCATCTTCATCCTCCCCTTCTTCTTCTTCCGCGTCAACTTCTTCAGAGTTAGAGGTCGCATCGCTGTCAGTTTCGTCCCCGTACTCCATGTCAACATCCTCTTCCTCATCTTCGTCTCCCTCATCCATCTCGTCATTTTGCACATCTTCCATCTCCTGTTCCTAAGGTATTAGTCGA
Source organism: Pulveroboletus frians (assembly GCA_038089395.1). Taxonomy (NCBI): domain Eukaryota; kingdom Fungi; phylum Basidiomycota; class Agaricomycetes; order Boletales; family Boletaceae; genus Pulveroboletus; species Pulveroboletus frians. The sequence goes on along the minus strand of JBBPKT010000270.1, from coordinate 18,786 downwards.
TGCCATGACGGACGGCTACCGTACTTACGCCTCCAAACCTGCATCAGAAGATATTGAGAAAATTGAACGGAAAATTCAATGATAGATACCTACATTCCAAGAGCTGAATGACGATATAGATCGGGAGTCTCTTCCCGCTCGGCATCCTCGGCATCAATATCGTCCTCGTCCTCGTCCTCTGACATCGATCCGACACTCCGAGTCTTTTCTTCTGTGCCGTCCTTGGACTTGTCTGACGCTCGACTCATCTTAATTGCGACACGAGTTCTAAAAATGCGCTCAATGTAGCTTCCCTTGAAGAGTGCACAATACACTCACAAGTTCTCCAATGGCCGAAGAACAGACGCTACCAGGTTACGAATATTTGGAAAGTTCAGGTCAACTTCAGCAAGAGCGTTAGTCAATGTTGCGACAAAATTCTTCTCCAGCATGATCTTCGCAACGTGTGTTGTGTTTTCTTCCATTGGCTTTCTGGATCCGTTGTTACTGAAGCGCACGGTCAACAGACGATTGCACAGGTCTGTCAGTGCGAGCAGGCGACCATATCTGGCACCCATACTTTCGGAAGACTGCGTTTCCTTGATAGTCCTGCTGATAGCGTCAAGAGCAAACTTGCGGATCAAAACCAAGTCTGCAGGAACCTCCTTTGTTTCGGCGCCTGGGGAGCAGTCGATACAAAGAGCCACAAGGACTGACATAGCCCAAGTGCACAGGTGCAATTTGGCCTTAGCAGCTGGTTGGGGAGTGATCGTACCATACGTGACAAGCTCAGAGAGAAAGAATTGAAGAACTGCTGTCCTGTACTTCCCGTCTTTTGACGGTGTCTGCTGGCGCTGCCTCTTTGGATTATATGACAGAAATGCAAGTTTGCATGCGTCGTAGGAAAATAAGAGTTCAGAAAGGCATTGCATCAGGAAGCAGCAATGTGCGTAACGTTCTTGTTCGCTCGGACTGTCAGGGACCATTGTCGCCTGGACGCTTGTCTGCTCGGCGGGGGGTGCTAGAGTGGTTTGTTGTTTGTTTATTTGAGGCACTTGATCCGTAGAACCATCGGAAGGTTTGTAGGTCCTCATCAGCTCGCCTATAAGAAAGTGGACTACAGATTCCAATGCTTCATTTGATGGCGCGCGAGAAATGTCCGTCGGCGAATCGACTTGCATATCCGTTGGTTTCAGGCCTTCTTGATTCGTCGGCGCCGAATTCTCTGCGACGTCGGGCTTAAGTGTAATGTGGTGGATCGTAGAATAGGGCTGCTGTAACTGGCAAATCGACTGAACGACCTCGATGAAAGACTCGGAGTTTCGCAACGCGACGGCACTACAGTTGCGAACGAAACTAGAAACATCAACGATTTTCGTACGAGGTTGGGAAAGAAAGCGTTTGATCTCCTGGCGCATAGTACCCTGCAAAGTATGTAGGTCCTCTGCAACATGTCGGAGAATGATGGCGATATAAGAATGACTGCTAGTTCCACCGTGGACTTTCAAGTGCTTAAACACGAGGGAGATACCGTCTTGCTTGACCAACTTGGATGCAAAGTTGTGATCTCGCGAAAGGACGACTAGAAGGCGCAAAGTCGCTAAGAACTCGTCACGGGGTAGGCTGGGCATTCCGAGTAAACGAATGCAAAAGCCGAAAACAATCGACCGTGCGTCAGGGTACAGGGGACCAAGCTTAAGGTTTTGTGGAACAATTGGATCACCCTCCTTCGGAAGAGCAATAGGAACAGGCTGGTCGCCAGTGTTAAGCAAAGCCTCCGTGACCAGGAGATGAGAAGCGAGCCATTTTGGCGTACTGTGATCTGGTTCCATCATACCTGAATTTGATAAGAGCAATGCAAGAAGGCAGTCCATGAGGTTGTGGCCAATGCTTGATTCGAGTGTAGGGCATTCTGATAATACGAGCGCTAGCAATCTGCATCTTGTCGCTAAGGGATCTTCTTTCACATCCAATGCCTGAGGTGAGTATTCTCTGATGTCGTCAATCAAGGAGCGAACAGACAATTCCTGTAGGTCTGGAGAGGGACGCAAGAAGGCCTTGTGGACCTCAAAGATCAACGATGGGTGCTCGTCAACAAGCAACAATGCCTGCCGAGTTAGACCAGCCTTTAATGGCTCGCGGATAGTATTCAATTCTTGACGCAACTCCTCCAAACTCTTTCCCTGTTCCGAAGGAACGGGCGCGACTGAAGCGTCCGGTGGAGTAGATGATGCGACTTCTTCTGACTCCATGTCTTCATCACGAGTAGCAGGCTCGTCCGCATCTCCGCCAGTGGATTCAGCAGGTTGTTCAAGACCTCCCCCAACTTCATTCTGTGGTGCATCGGGTTCTGGTTCCGGGTCGGGAGGAAAGGGGTGTGGGTGTGACAGCAGCAGATCCGCAGCTGCGGTGACATTGTTGTGAGTGCGCGCTAACGCGCGCTCGGCTGCAGAGCGGGGGAAACCCATGTCCGTTAACTGACGAATACGGTTCTCGTCAGGCCCAGTGCTCCGCATATGCAAGCCAGTAGCGACCCCAATGGCGGAACCTGCTCCAGGAATACCCTCTACTGGGGGTTCGCCTTTGAGCTCCTCGTTTTCTGCAGCGGTAAAATCAAGGACAAGTTGGACAACAGATTTGACCAGCGTCAACGGCGCCGACCGAAGCCACGACGATTCCCAGATTCGCTGAAGAACTGGGGCGCTCGCAAGACGAAGTCGAACGAGAAAATGGTGAGGTTCGAAGTAATCAGCATCCGTGTCCTTTTTGTCACGAGTCATGACTAGGATGGTTTGCCCGGACTCGAAGAGAGCCTTGGAGGAGATGAGGGGGTGAAGAAGGTGGAGGGCAACCTTCAATCCTCCCTGGGCATGAACCAGTTCCTGCACCATCGGTTCGGTTCGATTCTCCAGTTTCACATTCGTTACACTTTCGATGGAATCCAGAAAGATCGAACATATATCATATATCGTCTCCAAGCCTCCAGCGCGCTGGAACAAAAGAAGCAGAACCGTATGCAGTGTGTTTTGCATGGTACGTTCTAGCAGGTCCATTAGAGCCGACCTCACAAACAGTCCGTTGAAGTTGCCTACCGTCCACCAATAACACAGTCATCAAGCCAAGCATGACACTATAGTAATCAAGACGATACAGGTTATTACCTAAAATTGCCAGTCAATAATCATGTCAGACGACCACTGCCTAGATTTCTCACTAATAGTCTCCGCCTTGAGGTGGCCAATCATAATTCTTGCGATTACATCAGAGGCACTCAGGATCTGCTTCTTTTGCAGAGGATCGGGGTTTCTTCTGGCGTAGAACAATTTGACAATGGCTGTCAACACCGAGTGAGCAGATAGCAATCTGTTCTCGAACAATGAACACTTACACTGGAAGAATGGCGCAAGTGCACTTGGAAGGCCATGAGTGAGGTGCTTGAGTGCCTTGGCATTCTTATCTATAGTAGTTTCCTTCTTCAAGGGTAACACAGACATTGGCGAGGACCTGGCACCCGAGGATTCAGCCGTAAGACCATTGGCGACGACGCCAAAACTTGCTGGCTCAGGAAGAGAAACGGAAATGTGGCTGGGCGATCTCTCAAGGGGAGATCCGTGCCCGCTGATGCCAAGCTCGATTCCCTTGGAAGCAATGTGGGCCTTGAAAAGGATGTTTTCCCAGATCGACGCACGATGCAGAGAACCCATGTCCATTACCACCTGGGGTGGATCTGACATCAGAGTCTGCAACAAACCCACCGCGGAGCGCCCGTGGGCATAGCCTGTCGTCGAAAACACGTCCGCCATCAAAGTGACGCGGATGTGCAATGCCACAAGGTTTCGAAAGTGCTGATTGACTTTGGGTAATTGGTCGTCTGTCACCTCCAACATTGGAGCAAGCCTCGACTCCGGCGGGAGGTCTTTCCAAAACTCCTCTGTTTCCGCAAGCGAGGTGCCGACAAGCTTCGAGAGGTAGAAAAGCGCCTCGTTCGGTCCAATCTCAGCCATGGTACGGATGACCTGGACGATCGAATCGGATGACACACTGTTAGCGTAGTCATATGGAAGACAAGGCAGACCAGTTAGCCTTCCAATTCGATCCAATCCATCCGCGTTGCGAATGAAATCCTTGCAGTGTTGGGGATGTTGGAAAAGCCCTTCGAGGAACTGATGTGGGTGATTAGCATATTTACATCACAGCGACAAAATAGTACTCACTCTACATATCACGTCGATAAACATGACTACGTTGTTGTCATGATCCCTCTGGATAGAAAAATCTTCTCCAGGAGTTTCGCCATGGCTGTCGGTCGTCAACACAAATCCACTTTCTGACTCCCTCCCCTCCGACTCGATGCCTTGCATGGGGGCCCCAATTTCCTCGGAGGATTGGATGGACAAGAGCCCATACCATTCTTTCTTGTCCTCCGGAATCACAAATGTATTTCCTAAATCCTCGATCCTGCTGAAGACAGCTTTTACAGCATCCAGTACAGGAGCCTTGAGAGAGGGATGGTGGCGAATCAGTTCGTCGATAGAGGTACCTATGAGAACTGCGTTCTCCTTATCGCGCAGGACTTTGAGATGACGTTCAGATGTGAATATAGAAAATATGCCAGGAATGATGTTCGGACGAGCTGAGAGTTGATCCTGGCCGGCTTGGTTGAGACACAGCGCTCCGATAGCATTCGGGATGGCTTGAATGACCTGAGCGGGAAATGGATCAACCACAAATGAAGAACCATATGGGAAGGACTTGCCTCGATGACCGGCTCCACTCCGGTTTCAATAGCTTTGTAGAAGACTTCTGGCAATCCTGCTTCCTGAATCGTGGGAAGAGAAGTTGGCTCGTTGTGGACAAACGTTGCCATAATATTCATCGCTTAGGACCTGTTACTTTCCAGCACTCGATCACAAGCAAATGTGACATACCAAGCGGAAGGACACTCGGTCCAAATAAGCCCCTATACTCGATGATCTTCCTAATGGACTGCAGCAACGTCGAGTCAATCAACCCTCGAAGGCCTTCAGAAGTTCCAGTTGACTGCATCATACGGTGTATCGATCTCAGTGTATGCTTGAGAATGGCAGCGCGGGCAACGGGTAGTTCACCCCACGATCCAAAGATGTCACGAGAGCGGGCCTCGTCGCCGTACATCGTAACGTCGAAATCAATCTCGTGCTAAAGCAATGGTAACATAAGATCAACATAAGATCTACGAGGGCTTGGATGTAGGACTGCAGTCGTACCTGAATCCTTTCGACAAGGACGTCAACACCCCTCGCGTTCGAAAACAGCTGAAATGCGTTGGCGTATCCATAAAGGACATTGTCCACCAGCTGCATCGCCTTGGATACCATTTGAAGTCTTTGAGCAAGCTTGTTCTCGATGATTTGCACGAGCAACGGGACCAAGCCAGCGCCAACAATCATGTTACCTCCGCCTGCATGCTGTGCGAGGTATGTAACGAACCCCAACAACGCATCGATGAAGGAATTGGGAAGCTTAGATTCTGGATTGTTGACATCCAGGATAGTCTTGCGGAGAAGGGACATCAAGATACCATGATTGACACCCGCATTGATAGCTCCCAGAACCTCTTGGATGCGACCACGGTATCTGGCAATTGAATCGAGGGCAGCGATAGCAGCTGTCTGTACGGAAGTAGAAATACCGCGATCAAGTTGTAAAAGTTCAGCAATATGCGTTGTAAGATCGGGTTCGTAGAGGAAAAGTGAGGAGGCGGCTTGACTCTCGCCATGAGTATGGCCATAAATGGCGATAGCCAAGAGTCGGACGACGAGAAGTTTCTCCCGAATAACTTCATTCCCAGTCACCAGCGCCTTTGCGACGCGCATACGGCAAAGCAATTCATATTTATCGTCACCAGAAAGAGGGTGCACCTCAAGGATGTCGGCTAGGATTCCCATGACATCCTTCTTCCTCAACGTTTCCTCGTCAACGTGAATGTTTATGGAACCGGGTGGCAGGGATGACCTGCGAGGTGTGGTGGGGCATTCATCACTACCTTCGGGCCTCTGATCTTTCTCCTTGTAGTCAGTTTTGTAGTACACAAAGTTTACGTCTCGAGCTTCGCCAGGGAGAACATCGACCTGGGGTACGCCACTCGGACTAGCAAGATCCAGAAGGCTGATGCCGTGCTCACGTAGATTGGGCCAACGTTTTGATAGGGAGAGTAGGCGAGGTGTTGAAATACTAAGCGCAGCTGAAACAGCTGGCTGAGCGGAGTACTGCTGAGCTGGTCGCAACAGAAGATTCAGTGCGAGGATCAAAATATCTAGATCGGATGTCAGCAACAAACTCATCAACCGCTGCCAACGTGGAAACATCATGAGCTACACGACATTGATTGGAATAGAAAGCATACGTCATAAGAATTGAAGGTTTTGCGGTTGGTTGAGTTCTCGAGCAGCAGCCTCTCAAACCGGAGGACAGCAGAGATGGTCTGCTTGGTAGCCAGGGTGAATACGTTTAGCTGGAGGTTGTCGATATCATATTCGCGGATAGCTTCTTCAAGAATTGCATCAAATTTGTCAAGGACTTTGATCCAACAATTGAGGTCAGATCGGGGCCATTTCCAAGATTCGATGTTGGCAAGAACATTAGCAACGTCGCTGTTGGGTGTGTTTGCAAGCTTTGATATGAGCTCTGCCACCTGAGGGTGCTGCGAGGAAACGTAAGATCCACGAGGCCATGGAAGGAGTTTGGGGTAAGTAATCACTTACGGGTTGGGCCGCCCTCTTGGATTTTTGGGAGATCTTCATCGTACCGCAGCGAATGCGGGCTGACAAGGGAGAGCCAACAAGATTGATATGACTATCACTTGCAAGTCAGGTCGACGGGTGGACGCAGAGCGAACAAGCAAAGGAGGCTGGGGCAGCGTCGAGGGCGACGTAGGGCACAAATATATCAAGAAATATTTTCCCATGCCCCTACACATTTTCCCACGAGTCGAGTCTCAAAGCGCCACTGCCAAACGATGGAGCCCATCCAACGCGGTGACGGACGACGATGGGGAACAAGAAGCGAAAACAAGACAGCGATGTCGAGGAAGACTTTGATGACAGCGCGTCCGACTCTGATGCGCAGTCTAAGAAAGCTATAAAGTCAAAGGTATTTCCTACATGATGACATGGCTGAAGTCACTCATTTTCCCCTGTTGTACGCGCAGCAGCCCTCTGACAAGAGTAAACAGTCTTCCAAACAAAGTACAGTAAAGAAGCCCAAGTTTGATCCTTCTGGCGATGAGGTTCGTTCTCATTTGACCTTCCCCGCTTTGTTGACCCCTATGTTGTGGACAGTCGTCGCCGACCCGCGACATGGACAAACAGCCGGCCGTCAAAGTACTTAAGAATGCTGAAGGTGACAAGTACGTAGATCTGGGCAAGAAGAAACGCGTTACCGTTCGTCCGTTCAAAGGTCAGTTCTTTCCGGTGCATGCACACCCACTGGCTCACCCGTCGTGACAGGCCAGGTATTTGTTGACATACGTGAGTTCTACGGCACAGAAGGCGATGAAAAGCCCGGGAAGAAAGGCATTTCACTTACCAAGGAACAATGGGTGGCCCTCAAGCAAAGCTCCAGTACGATCGATTCGCTCTTCGCTGAACAAAACAAAAAATAAAACGTCCAGCATCCGTAATATGTACATGATTCTCGACGCGTCATACTCCAGCCTGCTGTCTAATTCGTGCTATCTACTGCGCTAATGTACCATCCGTTTTTGGGTTTGCTCAATTTGATTACTTGCGGGCCACCTTGATCATGATATCGATAGTCCAGCAGCTGCCTGATGTGCCCCAACCAGACCGCGGCTTCGAAGACCTCGCAGCCACGCGACAAACTTCAGAGTGGATGCCTGTACATCCATTACAACCTCGAGAAACGTCATACTTGAGTAGCCTCTAGCATATTTCCTGCAACACTATGACAGACAGGTTTATTGAACAAGAATGATCGCTTACCACCAACAACCAACCATACGACGCAAGGATCCTAGCCAACCATACGTGCGAAGACCACTTTCTTGTATTTGCCTACGATCATCACGCCACACTGCCGTCATGCAGTACTTGGCGGTGATCAAGAATATTCGAGCACTCGAGTGTGTAGTCGCGAGCGCATGATCCAAGCTCCTAGATGTACAAGCATCTCAAACTGCTCGTACGCGAGGCTTCACTAACTCACCTTGTCAAATCGTTCAGCTTCAGTACCATCAACACCCGTCTTGGGACTCTACGGAGAACATCCAACACCGAGATGAGTAACCCCTCGCGAACGACTGCGTCTCTAATCGCATCCATCTCTTCCTCCGTTTGAGGAAGCATTTCAATCATACTGGAAGCTCGCTTGAACGTGATGTTAGAAGGGTCCTCGTCTTCCCACATCCCTTCCAGTACCGCGCGGCCCGTGATCGCAGCTTCAAATACAGGATACTGAAGCTTCGTTAGCGCCAAGTCTATCGGTAGCATCGACTTCACACACAAGGTCAGGGGTGATATTGCCGACCAGCTCTGCATATTTGCGGCGGGCAGCTCGCGTTTCTGGGGACGCTCTCGCGATGAGAGATAACCAGAACCTACTGTAATTGACACGCAGTTCCGGGTCGAGGTCGAAATACAGTCCATGATCCAGGAGTACGATCTCGAAATTGTAGGGCGAATGCGACCCGGGTGGGGCACGTCTAATCAATAAATTACCTGACAGTGGACAAAGGTCAAGTCATAATCGATGAATGGGAATGCTGTCAGGTCAGATTACCTGGATGTGGATCCTGGAATAGTATAAGTGACGCATGCGCTATGAATACTTGTCACTTACACCATGAAAATAACCATTTAAGAACACCATTCGGCTGAACACCCTGGTAAGCTCTAGTGCCACTTTGTTCCTATCAATTCCTTGTTCCGCCAAGTAGCCTAGATCATCGACCCGTGCGCCCTGAATGAACTCCATGATCAACACTCGTTTGGTCGCTGAGATTACTTCGGGAATGTAAAGTGAGGTAGAAACGTGGTCGAAATCGACCATGGCACGTCGAGCATTCGACGCTTCATGGACAAAATCCATTTCCTTTGGAAGATTTTCGCGCATTTCCTCAGCAAGCCATGTGAACTCGAACTCCGGGAACCAATATTTGATCCACCCTACAAACATACGTGTCGAGTGGATGTTGAAGGGGAGAAGGGATGAACATACCTAGCGTGACCTCGACCATCTCCATATCGATATCACAAAACTCGGCGAGGTGTGGGTGCTGCAACTATTTTTTTTATATATCTATCAATCTTGAGCCCATCACCTGTCACAAGCACCAACCCACTTTCACAGCGACCTTCCTTCCCGACTCCTTATGCTTACCGACATGAACCTGGGCCAAACTTGCTACTCCAATCGGAACAGGGTCAAAGTCCTCGAAGAGTTCTTGAATGGGTTTCCCTATGTCCGATAGGAAGAGCGCCTCAACGTCTCGATAAAGGGTCGGCTCGCATTTGTCCTGCAAAGGCCGCATTGTTTCTGTCCATTCCGTTGGAAGAACTACTCTGTAAACCTCACGGGTAGCACCGTGACCATCCAGACAACAATTCCACGTACAGCGAAGCCATGTGTTGTCCCAACTTTATAAAAACGCCTAAGAGACCATTCCAGTTGCGTGGACTTCACGTTCTGTGCCAGCAGGGATCGCCCTTACCTCCATTCGCAAGGAGTGCCTTCAGGACTCTCTTTGCACTACGCGTATGACACTCTGAATACGCGTGCTGCCTTTCCTCCTCGGACAGGTAACTGTGCGAAAAGGTGCGCTTGTAGTCAATGGCCCCGGCGATTGCAGCACCTGAATAAAATGAATATTTAGCCAGAATGTTGACGGCACAATGAAGCATCCATATCTCCGGTCAGTGGAACATCAAAAACATGCACACATACGAGCTATCCGGGAACAGCGCACGACCGCCAATAACGTGTGTCTGAAAGGCTGGTAATTCTCATACGCGACGTAGCCTGCACCTCCGAGCAACGATGCTGCGACCGAACAAAGGATCCATGGGTTTGTACTTGGTCGTTTAGTCGAGGTTGAAGCGGCTCCGGTTGACAAGGGACGATACACTGGCTTTGTGCGCGGTCGCCGTGAGAGGTGGATGACATCGGCGCGAAGGAAAACTTGGAAGGACCTGATGACCGTACGCTGACCACGACTCAGAGGCATGAACGACAGTCACCGTGAAGACTCGTTTATGTACACAAGTGTACATACTGTATTAGTATGTCAAGGTCACAGGACTCTCCGACCGGGACTGTACCGATACGTAGCAAAAGGACCTACTCGTTCTTAATCTTCAAACAGTGGCTGGAACGCCTAAAATTCCGTCTTAAATGTACCAAAGGCACGGAGGGACGATCAGAACATCTTACCTTCCTGCCATCCCGGTCTCCGTCTTGAGTAGGTCCAAACGCCGAGTCGTCCTCAAACAGGTCCAAACTCTCTCCACCGTCTCCCCCTTCGTTGATGCCCTTTGGGATGCTGAATTCAACTTCCACCCCGTCCCCCTCTAGCATGGCTTCTAATTCCTCCCGATTCATGTATTCTACCCCGAGTCCTGAATCCCTAACCGCTTGTTCATCCTGTTGGGAGAGTTGAGACATCGGGAAGAAGAGCGGAGCCTTGGAACGTGGAGTCTGCGGCACCGGAAGGGTAACAATTCGCGACGACAGCGGAAAGAGGGGGTCGCAGGAGCGACTTTCACCCCTTTTGGTGATTTCACCGCCGACACCGTCCGAATTAAAGTGGTCCGCAGCGCCAAAATCTCCCTGCGAGTCATGAAAACCGAGGGAGTGATTTCCTTGCGTTTGGTCAACGACGAACGACGGTGGCAGCATCATGTGTTCATCTTTGATCACTGCCGAGCTTTCCCTGCTTGCATTCGTCGCTCCGGCAACCTCCATCCGTTGCACCGCTTTCATTGATTTCTTGGCCTTCTCTACTCGCGGTGTCTCGCTTCTTCCTTTGCTCGAGCCTGACGCGTTCAAGAATTGCTGTGCCCCATGGTCTGGATGGGGTCTTTTCAGTCCACCCGGTTGTTGCGATTTAAGGGTAGATGACTCCCGTGTGTTCGCATCTGAGTGAGATGTGCCTTGGAATTGTGATGTGGATATCACAAAAAGACCGTCCAATTCATCGCCTTCGATGTCGATAAAGAGTGGTGCAGCAGGGTCCGTAAAACGAAGTTCCAGTGCTGAAGCCATGGAGTCGGCAAATGCAATTGTGGCCTAATACGAACACTTGCTTAATGTTGAAGCATAACGCAGACAAGCAGCAGGACAGACGTTGAACTCTCGCAGATGGAAAGCGATCGTGATAGGTGGTTCGGCTATTTCGTACACGTCAAACTCGTCGACGCTGATGGTGAGCTCTGTAGCTAGCTGTGCTCTGCCTTGAAGGAGATTACGAGCAATGGTACGCAACCTGCGAGCAGCACTGACCTTTTGTATCGATAGATGACTCGAGACTTTTCACATCGACATCTGTATCCCCGAATGTCCACACAAGTTGAGGGTCGCTTTTCATCCCGCGACCACTGGGGAAATGCTCGGTAATGTCTCTGATGGCCCTTGGGCCAATGATGAGCCGTGACTCATTGTCAGACTCTGGGACACTGGGTGAAAGGAGAGAGGTAGGCATAAGAAGGGGCAAACGATGGGTCTTTACGATACCTAGCATGATATATGATAAAATGCACGTTTTTAATAATCGGAATCATTCTCACCATGCTTGCAGTGTAAGCGTATGATCAGCCTGCTCTCCAGTGTATCTTCGTCTTCCTGGGATTGATCGCCGGACGGGCCTTCGACGATGTTCAGCTCACACCGCTCAACTGTCTTCTCGATCGTCCTGTGTTTGAATATAGACAACAGCGTCTACGAGGACGGTTGACACGAGCAGATCGGAATGCACACAAAACGTACCCTTGCGAGCAGCTGTCCCTTGACATCTTGAAGTTCGCCGGATGGGGCAGGCCCGTCCGTCCCGCTACCGACGCAGTATCTTGAAAAAAACATCCTTCCATACCTGAAGCGACAATAGGCGGAGAGCGACGAGTTCGTCGCGCTCAGTGTGAAGTGTTGCACGTCTGCATACAATACAAGGTCATCGCCGAATCGCGAGAGACACGAGAGTGCCCTGATGAACGCTTTACGCCAAATGAGTGTAGCTGAGTGGTAAACGAGTCGAGAACGTACGCTTGAGTGCAGCGGCGTTGAGGGTTGCCTGCATTGGTCGTTCAGAGGTATGCCATCACCGGCCAAGCTTGCCATCGTCGGCGGTGGGCCGTCTGCGTTCTACGTGGCCTCGCGATTGCTATCGCTCTTGCCCCACGCCAACCCGTCCTCGCCGTTGCTGAGAGTGCACATATTCGACCGCCTATGGGCACCACACGGCCTCGTACGCTATGGCGTTGCCCCGGACCATCCAGAGGTCAAGGTACGTGGACAGGGCCGTCCTCGTCTGTATCTACTCACAACGTCCAAGAACTGCACGAACAAGTTCGACCAAACCGCTACAGATCCACGTTTTCGGTTCTTTGGCAACGTCCATGTCGGTAGCACGCCGCCCACCGAAATCCCGCATGCGCTCCCCCTGCCCCTCGCGTCCCTCCTCGAGAACTACACGCATCTCCTGTTCGCAACCGGATGCACGCTACCGACGCTTCATCCAGACATTTCCCCGTCCTCGCATTGTGTTCCAGCACTCTCCATCGTTCATTGGTACACTCGACATCCGTCCAACCCACCCGCACCGGCCCTTGACAAGATTACCCACCTCACTCTCATAGGAAATGGAAACGTCTCTCTCGACATCGCGCGTATGCTTCTCACCCCATCCTCTGCTCTCAGGAAATACGATGTTCCCGAGCACGTCCTCGATGTCCTTTCCCGGTCTGCTCTCAAGCATGTTTCCATCGTCGGTAGGCGCGGCCCATTGGAAGTAGCCTTTACGAACAAGGAACTCCGCGAGATGATGCACCTCCCAGATGTTTCCATGGTCCCTCTTAACCCCACCCTCCTCGCTTTTCCTGAAGAGGTAACCTTGCCTCGCCAACAGCGCCGTACCTTGGACCTTCTTCGCAAAGGTTCTCAAAGTCGGTTTGGAACCACTCAGAAGACATGGTCCCTCGAATTTTACCGCGTGCCCACCGCCCTTACGCCGTCTCGCTCTTCGCCTACCTCTGCTGACCTCACTCTCGCGCATACCTTTCTCGATCCTTCCACTGGTCGCGCAATTTCAACCAGCCAGGGTTCCACGCTCACTACTTCCCTTGTCGTCACATCCCTCGGCTTTCGTGTAGATCCAACTACTGCCTTCTCTGATCCCCACTCCACCCATCTGCGTGCTTGTGGGGGTCGCATTCTATCCGAGTCTGGCATTCCTTTGAGAAACATGTATGCCTCCGGATGGAGCGCTAACGGGGCTAAAGGTGTACTGGCCACGACAATGATGGACGCATACGCAGTTGCTGACACAATTCTATCTGATATCATGTCCGGTAGTGCTGAGAATGCGAGTGTGGAGACAACACCGGCTGGAGACCATGGGAGCGGAGCGGTATCTAACACACTCATGTTGAATCCCGCTCCACATCCCGAGGATCCACCCGAGGAGATCAAACAAGGAATAAAAGATGGGCTTGTTACCCAGTACGATGATTGGAATGTGATCAATGCTGAGGAGGTGCGTAGAGGCGCATTACTCGGGAAAGAGCGAGAAAGGATGGGTTGGGAAGACGCGAAGAAGTTCCTCTCATTCTCATCACACTCATTAGTTGAACAACGGACAAACGTGAGTCGTTAGATGTAGGCGGGTCGGTCCCATAGCAATACAATATCACTCATCTCTCTTTCGGTTTTCCGCCGTACCCTCCTGGAGCACCATATTTCAATCTTTCCTCTGAAGAACAGGATGTGGTAACGGCCGCCGTGGTCGCTTCGATGTCGACGAGGGCAAATTCTGCAAATTACTAAATCCTACTGACCTCGGTGGTGCATTGCGGCGTGCATTATTCTGTGAATCGAACGAGGCCAAGATCTGAGCCGGATCGTCCTCAGCATAGGCAAGACGAACCTCTGTCTCTTGTTTCTGTTTTGAATAAAATGCAAACAAATCCGCAATTTGCTGTTCAATCACTTGCTTTTCCTGGTGGAGTCTTCCTACGTCCTGAGTCATCGCAGCCACCTCCCGTCCCAACTCTGCCTTGAAGTGCTCGACATGCGCTACGTCATGTCAACGACGCGCTCTCGTATATCTGATATCTGGCTCACCTTGAACGTTGATAGCCGTAGCCTCCTTCATAGCTTCCACGAATCGTAGCCTTTCGCCACGAATCTCGTTCGTGAGCTCTGTGAGAAGGCGTCGAGATAATAAGAACATGTCGAATTGAGCACCGGGTGCTTACCTGTCGACAGGGCACGGAGCATCTGTTCTTGTTCTTGTCGTTGCCGATTGATGATCTCAAGCACGGAATCCGTCACTACACATTCCGGTCACAGCCTCGAGTCAGCGTGACGACTAAAATCTAATGCCTTGCAAACCTCACCGAGTACAGTCCGTTGATCAGCGCCATTCTTCATCTGCTCCCTGACTACATCCATCAGTTCACCGACGGATGCTTGAAGCTGACCTTCGCCCAAGGCCTTGGTCTGGACGGACGATATAAGGTGTCTGATCTCGGTGAGCATTCCTTGGTTGGAGGACTGTCCATTAGCTTCGTCACCCTCCGCGAAGATACCGAGGTGAGAGCAAAGCTGTTCAATGTTTGCGGCCACTGATTGGATGTGAACAGTGCCACCATTTACAAAGGCTTCGAGCCACTGCAAGAATTGTAATAGTTTTAGTGGGTCACGGAGAGACCAGCAGTTATGGTCGGTACACACCGAGTTCAGTTCATTGAGATAACGGACGCTGTCAGCTTGTTGCTCGAGCTGGAGCTTTCGCTGTTCTCCCTCCAGCTGAGAATGATCCAGGATTGCCTGGAGCTGCGGGAGATGATGAAAATGAGCCTAGAAGGACATCGATGGCAACAGCATACCTTTGAATTAGCATCTGCGGCTTGTGACGATGGTATGTTGTGTGCCTCCTTTTCTGTGCACACAGTAGGCATACCGGTTCTATACAGAGATACAAGCTCGTCAAGTTTCGAGTGTATGTCTGATAAAGATAAATCGATCAAAGCATGGTGGGATCCATCCTGGAGATCACTCTCACCGGGCGGCGAGGAGCGGGGTGACCGAGGCGGGATTCCTAGATTCCTGGTATTACTAACATGAGGCAGCCCGGCCTCTCGCGTGGCCTGAAGTTGCAGCTGTGTCTGGCCTTGTTCGATGGACGCTAGCTTCTCCATAAGAAGTGGGGCCAGCATTGCAATTTGTGTCTGCAAGCCCTCAAACATCTTTACCAAAGAATCCACCTGTGGATGTCTCGAGTTCGCTGAGATTTGCTTCCTCAGTTCTTTGAGGGCGGACAAGACGTTCTGCAAACTCTCGTTGTGGGCGTGGCCAATGGAAGTTTTGGTCGCCGTGGCCATGACTTGTCCCAACAAAACTTGTATCTCGTTTGGAAGAGTTTGTACGTCGCGCTGGAGCGAAATGATTTGTTCACCCAGTCCTGCTGTTTGGTCATAGTGCTTTGCTGCTGTATCCTTGATAAGCTCTGCAAGCGGAGCCAACCGTGGTTCCACACCACCTGCGAGAGGAGATGCCGGCGGATTTTCGATGTGTTCTCGAATTGCAGGCTCTGAGAGATTAGACCGTACTTTAGCTGCGGACGTCGCGAACAATGTAGATACTTTCGCAGGCGAACCTGGCGTTGTAGGTGTTGGTGGTGACTGGCGCTCTGCCTGGTTCCTGCGAAATGCACTTCGCACAGATGCGACCTCGGAAGGTGGTGCACTTGGTGGCTTGGGGAGTGGAAGCACGACAGAAGCATCTGTTGAGGGTGTTTCCACGACGTTACTCCAGTTCCTTCCCCTATGCTCTTCCTGGAGCTTCCCAATCTCCACGAACAAACGTCCTTGGTGTGTTGGGTGGCTAATTTGCGCGCGCCGAAGAGCGGTGCCAACGCTAGATGAGGTGATAGTACTTGGTGCCGGGCTCGCAGGTTCCGAGCGCTCGATTTGAGCAAGGCGTTGCGTGACCACGGACATCGTTCCAAGGTGGGCGATGGAAGAACTTTTAGACTGCGAGTGAGAATTGGAGGATCGGGACGGGGGACGAGGTGGGGAGACAGACAGAGGAGACAATGTATGGCGTGGTGACTTGGCAACTGGTGTAGGTGGCAGCATTTGCCGAGCCGTAATGGTTTTTGGTGCGCTAGAAGATGTATACTCAGAGGGCGCCTCTTCATGAGGTGAGAGGGACTGTAGGTCAGGGGTAGCATCCGTTTGAATACTGAGGGCGTCAGTGCGCTTCGCCGCATGCAGACTTGGACTTTTCCGTTGTAAACTGAGAACTGTATCCCTGCACCAAAGTGAGATCTGGGAAGGGAGACCAGGCGTTGAATCTCACCAGATTGCACCGATCCATCGGGCACGATCTTGACTGGACGTCGCAGCAAATGTTTCTCTCGGTCGGCCCTCGAAAGATAGCTCAAATGTCTTCAGATCACCTTCGTCGTTTGGTCGAGACACACGCTCGTTGAGAGAATGTACGTCCATAAATCCGTCCAGTTGTATGACGTGACTAGAAGGGGTTTCACGCATCGTATACCAAGTAATCAGCAAGTGGGAGTTGAATAATACCACTGTACACGACATCCAGACGGGAGGATGAGATGGCGGTTGTGAGAGGTAAAGCAGGGAGCCAGACAGCACGGACACGGCTCTACTCGAAGGTGGGACCGTCTGGGGTTTTGGAATAGGTACGGGCTCCTGCGGAACAGCAGTATGTAGTTCAGGAACATGACGAAGTGGAGCATAATCATCATCATCCGACTCCTTGTCCTTCTTTTTCTTGAATACGGACATGAAGTTTCGTAGAGAGTTGCTGAAAGACCTTCTCTTGCTTTCGTAGGACGGGACTGTGAGGAAAGGTCGGCCCATGTCACGCGAGTCGGTCTCAGAGGATATGCGGGTAGAATCGGGAAGCCTCTTGACTTGAACCATCCTTGTTGCATCTGCCATGGATTCGAATCGATGTATGAGCTGCTTTGTTGACTGCCGACGCAGCATCGGGCCGCGACCGGGACCCAGGGTTTGGTCGATCGACGGATAGGGCTCATGGACTATAGTATCTCCTCGTCCACCCATATACTCGAGTGTCGGCTCGAGGGCGGAAGCGCTATATACTCCGTTACGTGGTTCTGCGCTATAAGTAGGGATCATCTTCCGAGGGCCTGCAACACTCGACTTTGAGGTGCGAAGGGCGTGGAATTCATCTGCAGAAGTGTAGGAGTGCTCGATTTTCGTCGTGCTCGTCTGTGATATCGGAGAAGACATCGGATGGACGGTCGACGTTGCATCACCTACGCTTGACATTTGAACGCGCGGTAATTCAAGGGAAAAAAAGTGTCGACGGGAGAGACAGACGCACTGAAAGCGATCTCGACCAGATGGCCCTAGTGTAGCCAGACCAGTCTGAAGCCAAATCCCCCAAGGAAAGTTACCCAACGAGAGTGAGATCCCAACTCGCTGGGGCTGATAACGTTCCCGAGTTTGCAAATAGAAAACATGCCTTGCCATTGGCGAACGTATCCGTGCATTGAATGGCGATTATACATTGAGATGGGTAGTAAAGCAGAGTAAGATATGTAACGTCTAGTGGCTGACAGGTGAAGGCTGTGAGGCCATGTTTTCTGGTACTGTGAGGCATGATTGAGGGAGATGGCATCGAAAGGGAGGAAATACAAACATGGAGGTAGTTGTGGTCGTGTTCCCTCGCTAAAGACACGAGAAAGCAAAACGCCGACACCCTCGAAAACGCCGAGGAGAATGCCACAAGCGATGGCTGACCCTAGCGCGGACTTTGGACCACCTGGGATGCATGAGCGAATGATCCGAATGCGTAGCACTAGGGGAGATTCGGGTGGTGAACGGACTCACTACGAGCGGCCAAGCAACCACCGGTCATGAAACCAGAGATGATGGCATTCCAAGCATCCTCCTTCTGCCGCCAGCCCTTGACTGCACAGTCGAATGTTGAGAACATGCCACCCCAGACCCCAAAGTTTCCTCCAGTCACAGGTGCCCGTGCCTTTATGGTCGAGATGGCACCCACGAAACGCTCTCCCTGGATGTGTGTTAGCGAGTGAAGAAAAGGAGAGAGAGGCGTGTACCCGCGGAGAGTTTCGGGCACCCTTGATGCCGTGCCAAATGCCACCACCCACAGCGCCCATTGCAAACGCACCTCCAAAGTCATTGAGGATGACCCATGGGCTAGAACAGTCGTCAGTGCTGTCCTGGACGTGAATGAGCACATTACCAAGGGTCTCGTGTATGGTCTGCGTGCGCCATGAAGGATTTTATGTGATACCCGGACTGACCTGGTCAAGCGGCGATTTTCAGTTGAGGGTAGGCCCAATGCGGACATCCACGTGACCGCGCCTAGAATAAAACACGGAAGCGACATTGGACGCGTCGCAGACGACGACCAACGTCGAGCACGAGCAGCACAGCGACCAGAGCGTCGTGGACGATGGGTGGCACTGCACGCAGGCTCTCACAGGTGTTCGTTGAGCTGCCACCATCGCGGGGCCTGCTCAAGCATCTCCCGCACGTGTCATCAGCGGGCCACAAAGAAAACGCGTTG
>JBBPKT010000269.1:0-25886 GCA_038089395.1 Pulveroboletus frians | reverse complement strand
CACCGTCAGATTATGTTGGTCAACCATCCTGACCGAGGCGGTTCCCCTTACCTCGCGAGTAAAATCAACGAAGCAAAGGATTTGCTGGAGAAGACTGACGGGAAACGATGACCACCATCTTTTTCATTTCGTGAGTACCTACAACTTCATGGTCGCCTTTCCGTGGCTTAATCGCTCCCCAGGTTTCAGCCATGTATTATACAGCATTATCACCACTATTACATTAAAATATCACTCTCCGCTCTCACTCGGGTCACACCGACTCTCGTCGTCGGTCTCCTCTCATTGAGTTTGCAGCAGTCCAATGACATCGTTGCTGACTAATATCTATTCCAAGCCTCCATCAGCAATCGCAAACTATATCCATCTCTTCATCGACTTACATTTGCGTAATGACCACAGTAGAGTTTGACCCTTCACTGCTCGGAACAAAGGCCCAGTAAAGTGTCTCATTTACCTACGCTACCACCCCGGGTCGTAATCATGCCATCCATACAGCTGGGATCAGCGCTACTCGGACGAACTCGCCAATTTTCACGAAAGTGGACTCGAGGGTGAGGTGTGGTACGTCCCCCAGGATCGCACTCCCCTTTCGCTGTCTCCACTAGGCCACCCATCAGGTTTGGCGAGGGGCCCGTGACGAAGACGGTCTCGTGGGCCTCGACACACGTTCCCTCGACGGCTCGTCCCAATATCCTCGACGTAGGCACAGGGAATGGTCATCTTCTGTTTGCCATGGTCGAGGCTGGTTACGACGCGTCACGATTGACGGGCATCGATTACAGCCAAGGCGCTGTCGATTTGTCAACTGCCATCGCAAAGCAGCGGGGTGGAGAGGATGACGACAAGGAACACGCTTACGAAAACGTCACCTTTGCGGTATGTGACTTTCTGGATTCAGCGTCGCCAATCCCTGCGCCTAAGCCGGAGGGTACGAGCGATGGGGTTTGGGATCTCGTCTTGGACAAGGGTACCTATGATGCCATTTCTCTCATGGACAAGGGCGATCAAGGGGTGGAGCTGCTTGAGAGGTATGCCGCGCGCGTTTCCAAGTTGCTGAGGCCGGGAGGCTACTTTCTCATCACTTGTGAGAAACACTCCTGATTGTCGTTTGCAAATCTACATGTTCACGCAGCGTGTAACTTCACCGAGGACGAATTAACGCAGAAGATCACAACACAGGGGAATGGCTTTGAATACAAGTGAGCGCGGCCATTGCTTGCTATGGTTTGGGGCAGTCTCATACTTGATCAAGGTCGAGCATCCCATACAAAAAGTTTACGTTTGGGGGGAGGAGCGGAAGTTCGTACGCAACTGTGGTATTCCAAAAGCAGTCCGGAGCGTTTGTCGACCGGGACCCGGTCTGAGTCGTGCAACAATTCTGACGGAGATTCGCGTTGAGGTATAACGCTTTCCGTAACCTGTAAGGACGCAAATGCTACAACCTCGGAATCTCGTTCATCCCCGTCTGGAGTGTCTCCTTTGCTAGCGTACTTGCCCACCCAAGCAATCCCTCTTCTCCTCTGAACGCATTCGAGAGGAAGAATATCAGCCCCAGACCCAAGTTTTCAATTTTAGTCGCCTTGGTGAATATTTCTTCAACTGTCCCCCGGTTGCGCGATGTTTGTTCGTTGACGTTGTCGGTTAGCACCAACGTTGACGCCTGGCTCGCAACAAATATCTGCACAAAGAGCTCTCGGAGGAATTTTCGTGTCTGCGGTTTGAGCGTCGTAAAGTCGACAGGCTGCAAGTTCGACAACATCAGCAAATGCCTCGAGACCGTAGACCCAGGCTCACCTTTAAAATGGTGATAGAACAACTATCTTTTGCAATCCACCATCCATATGCCTTGGCAACGTTTTTCATGCGCGATGGGGAGATGGTTTTAAGGTCAAACCGACCGTCATCGTCTTTAAGATTCTTAATGATCTCCGTACCACCAACACTCGTTTCACCCAGGTCCCGGAGGAAATCCCACAAACAGAATTGAAGCGTGATTGTGTGGGCGTACGACTTTTGACAGAGTTGCTGGCAAACCAGGGCGTAGTATGGGTTATACCACTTTTCCTGGAGTGCGAAATTTGGTATGTGCGAGCAAAGCGGATAGGACCAGGGCGACGTACGTTGCCACAGCAATGAAGAATGACACGGATGATCTCTCGTTGTTGCACCTCGGACAAGTTGAGTTGCGCCAATCGTTCACAAGCATCCAGATAGTCCTACGGGCCTTGAAAGTCAGAAAAAGATCATAAACGGGAGGGCATCCCATACGTCGCTGCTCATCAAAACGACAAAAATGCTCCGCCGAATATCTGTATTCATGCCTTGTTTCCGTGCGAGCTTCACGAGGGCCGTGTTGCCAAGATCTTCTGCATTGACCTCGCGCTGCTTTGTGGAGGTATCATGCTGATGGTCGACGAGAGGGTCACCTCCCCATGCGGCGCCAACTAGCCACCACTTTCCCTTTGTTTCTGCGGAACGGAGGTCACTCAATGATACCCGGAGCGCCTCGTGTGCCTGTACTGATAACAGGTTCATACTATCCCATGAGAGGAAGCACGCGTACGACCCAGCTCACCATGGCGTTTCCTCCCAAGGCCCGACAAAAATTTCTTCATACGTTCGACGGCATCACCTCCCTGATGTTGTGTCGCACTTTTCTTGATCCTGTTGTTCTTGAGATTGAGGAGCGTCTCGATCATAAACTTGGTGCGCGAACTGGCGGGTCGTGTCAAAGAGTGAGGGTCGATGGTAAAAACGAGAGATTACCTTGGGTTATCTCCTTGGTTTGCAATGCTCGATTGCGCCAATGTAACGATATCCTTCAGTGCTGAGGGGTCGTCTTGTCGAAGTTGCTGTCCGGAACCTGTCGATGTAAACGAACGACGAAGAAGACTTGGCATCCTCACTCACTACGCAGAATTTTCAATAGCAGCTCCACTCGGAACTCAGAGAGCGTTTTGGCAAGCAGATCCTTAATGACATCGTACAGGAGAATGCAAGAGATCACTTGGAAATTGTACAGTTCTGACAAGAGGACGATGAGATTAGAGCATTCTTTTCCCCGCTCTTCGGATTGGGTGGTATCCGAAACGTCGTTCTCATAATCTCGAAGATGACGCTCGTAGGCTGATACAACATTCTGAACGACAAAGGCGGCTAGAACGATGGAAAGCTAGGGTCAGGGCACGAACGTTTCAACAGAAACACCTACCAAACTCGACGCCGATCAATTTGTGCAGGCTGGAGATAAACGCGGCATGTAAGACGACGAACGAATCGAGAAGCATCGAATGAGAGGATATGCCATCGATGATTAAGGTTGTCAAGGTAGATGTTACATCTGTATGACCGTTAGCGGGACAGTAGCTCAGTGAAACACATACTAACCATGCCGGCGGTGGCTACGGTACACCTCTTCTATGGCATCTAGCACCGTTGACATGTTTTGCTCGCTCATTCTGTACACCGCAGGATGGGACAATTGGCATAGATTCACGCGCTGGACTTACCGATTGATTAAGCCTTTAAGCTGACGAGTAAGCTTTACGACATCCTCCCCTTCAGCTGCTCTAGATTTCCCCCTGAGACCAGGCGGGATATATCGTGCTGTAGGTGTGTTATTGCCATCGCACCGACCCACAATACGATGCATACCCGACGGTCGTGCCTCGGATTCTCTGACGTCCGTATCGGTAGCTTGATCATGTTGAGGGAACTGATTGTCACTCGCGCCAAAACCAGTCCATTCATCGTTACTCTCTAATTCCCCGGTCTCACTTTGGTCGTCGTCTGACGCTTGAGCCACTTCAGAAGATTCCTCGTCATCTGGCATACGACAAGTGTACGAGTCCTCTGAAGAGTCTTGATCGACATCGGCTTCAGAGTGGCCAGAATCATCCAGGAGGGAGACCTCAAGGCCATCAGCAAAGTCGAGCAAGTCTAAGTGCACGTTTCAATATGTCAGCTTGTCCATTGAAGTGCACGTACGCACCACCCAGCCCATCGGCCTCGTCCCCTTTCCTGCGCTTCGCCCCGTTTGTATATCCTAGCTTGGCTTCTAGATGCGCAATATATGCGTCTTCCTCCGCCTCTTCCCGAGTCCGCGGGACACGGTGTGCAACACGCGGAGCTTTGCGGGTCGACTTGTCAGCCAGCTTCTCGAGTGCTGTGGGCGTTGACTTGGTCGTCACCAACGTGTGCGAGTCCAAAGGCTTGGGAGTCCTGCGCGGCCGCGTCTTGTGGGTTCCAACCGAGTTCGATGTGACCTCGTCTGCAAAATGCACCGTCTTCCTCCGTTTAGAATCGGGGACATCAACGTGCGCCTCGGTCCTGCGTTTTGCAGCGACGACTCTGGTCGAGACATAGTCTGCTCTGTGTTGTTTGCGATCGAGCCTCTCTTGCTTGCGGGCATCTTTGCGGGACAGGTGAGTGTTTTTGCCCTTGTTGCGATGGTTGCCTTTGCCCGACCGGATGGTGTCTTGATGCTCGATATGTTCCAAGATGGACTTGGGTAGGCTAGGGCCTTGATAGCGTCGTCTCGTACTCATCAATTGTGAAGGCGCGCAACATCACATCGTTCACCCAAGGAATTACCAAAAAAGGAAAACTATCTCGTATCCCTCGGGTTCGAGGTGGAAGCCCTCGCGTACAAAAAGCCATCACTGCCGTTCAACGCACACGCATCACGCGCGAGGCAGTTGACACAGATATGAGCTAGCCGACAGGGTCTACAATGTTGCACTCGCCTCGGATCCGGTGTCGACGGGGAATACATTGAGAAAAAAGGTACGCGGTGTGCACGAACGAAGCAGACCGTAACGGTCAATTCGCAAAATAAAAAAATACGAGGGTTAGCATAGTGGAGCGTCCAAGACGGTGGAGTGACGAAGTACAGTGATAGCGAGACAAAACGACAGCGTGTGAATGCAGAGCGGATAGTGGATCGATAGGCTTTGAGAGATGCGCTATTTTCAGGGTGGGGTATGACGTTCGTGGGTTACCGTTGATCGAGCATATCCACCGCTGACTCCAGGATAACTTTCGGTCGAAGTAACAGTCGCCGCTCAACACTCTCTTCCCGTGGTGTGATGGGCTCCACAGTCGTTTTGCGCGTCGAGCATCGCAAGCCCAGTTCGGTCGTGCAAAGGACCGTACCCTTTGATGTCTCATACTCCCCAAATGCGTCCACCATCTCCTGGGCGTCAAATGTCCGACCACTGTCTGCTCCGACGACCTCAAAGTTCGTCGACATGATCTCCTCCCTGATGATCCTCGCTAGCCTGCAAGCGGATTTGGAGATACAATCCACTTGTGGTCCAAAACGGGTGCGGAAGGCCTCGCGAGAGGGTTGACTCGACTGTGGGCTGGTGCTCCCACAGACTAAAAACAGATCGAACGACCAACGGAAGATCGTTCCCGTCATCTCGTTCACACCGTAGTTACCCAGCTCGGGATGGAGCTCATGGATGTGTTTGTGTGCTAAGGCTCTCCATCGAGAAGATGCCGGCTGCGGTTCTGATGGAGTTCCATGAATGAATTACGGAACGGGAATGCGATCGGAGCGGAGGCACGTACCGGACTGGAACATGTGGTTATACAGTTGAGTCAGCGTGATGTTGGCTTTGGATTGGTACCCCATGCAAAAGGATGAGAGAGCCCGAGATATGCAGTATGAGATGCAGCCCTGCAGCGCAATCTGCACGAGCATTGGATCCTGGGAATGGTCGCGGGTAAAGAGGGTGCGGGTTAGAGATGTGCCAAGGCGCAATGCGACATCGTTCTGGGTTTGCGACATCTTGGGGTGCGTTGCACGCTGCTTCGCAAAGGTGCAGAGTTCGACAGCGGAGGCGGCGAACTGAAGGATTTCGGAATTCAAGTCTTGAACTGCCTGGAGGATTTGCGCACCCGACCAGAGGTCGGTCTTGGTGAGGAAAATCTCCATACTCTTTGCCTGTGCGTGTTCCTCTTCCGAGACGGTGGACATATTGTCAGCAGGGATGTCACTCGCACGCCGCTGACTACCGCTGGCATGCGAGGTGGTCTCGACGTCCTGGGGGTTAGACCAGTCTGCGCTGAGCCGAATACGCTGAGAGAGCAGGGACTGTGCGGAATTGGAACGACGGCGTACGACATCCTGACTGCGGCATCTGTGAAGTGTCGTAGACGGTGCACGCTCCTTGGAGTGGCCGTCGGCAATGAGCCTGTCCCTCTCCTTCCTCAACACCTCGGCCTCGGCGTCTCGCGTTCTCAGCACGTCTCTGGTGTCCTTGAGGGTCTTCTCGAGCAGCTTGCACCGTTCTTCCAGTCGAGCGAGTTCGACCTGAGAACGATGGAGTTCGGATTTAGTATTGTCATGTTCGCGTCGCATGGTGTAAAGAGTGCAGGCTGCAGCGGAGGCACCGATAGAACGACAGGAGCATGAAGAGGGACAATGAGTGCGCTCGACGGCATCCAACTTGGTCGCGCACGCCTTCCGGGGTCTGTCGATGGCGTCGGGACCCGGGGAAGGGTCCCGTGGGGTGAGAGGAATATGTTCGTGGTCAGAGTCGGAGTCGTCCGTGCTGGTGCTGAGGGTGCGGAAGTGAAAGGCGGGGCTGCGAAGGGAGAAGAACTCGACGGTGGTCTCGTAGAGGTCTCTGAGATGGAAGTGAGCGACAGGGAGCATTGCTGCAGCCTGGGACGGATAAACCTCAGATAATCACTGATTAGAGCGATTATTCTAGCGAGGCTGGGGAGATTTAAGGGCCAGAAGAGACTCGAAATAGAGGGCTTGCGTGTCTCCCTCCTGCCTTGAGGCAGTCGCGCGGTCCTTTTTTTGTCCGGGTCTACTCACGTTCAGATCACCCGCGTGTCGACGATCTTGCTATGCCCTATCATGATCAAGTCCGCCTCTGACATGCGCAAGCCCTACAGCGGCACCATTCGCTCGCTGGTCATCGCACTCGACGTGGGCACCACCTTCAGCGGTGTCTCCTACGCCATCCTCGAACCAGGCGAGATACCGAAAATTTATGGCGTCACCCGGTATGTCCTCTTCTCTCGTACGTCCGTCTTCACCCATCGCCCAGGGCAGATTTCCTGGCCAGGAGCACGTTGTAGGGAATAGCAAGATCCCATCCGTCCTCTACTATGACAGGGAAGGGAACGTCATGTGTGCGGGCGCGGAGGCAGACAGCGCGTCGATCCTCTCCCAAGCAGAGGACGATGGCTGGATCAAAGCCGAACTGTATGTCACATGCTGGATCCTAGATATCGCCTTGGTCAACTTGTTCATGCAGGTTCAAGCTCCGTCTGCGGCCCAAGTCCATGAAACTCAACATGAACGGCATGCGGCTGAGCGCCCTTCCGCGCCACAAGACCGCTGTCGACGTATTTGGCGACTTTCTGCGCTACTTGTTCCAGTGCACGCGCAGCTTTATCATCGATACCCATGCAAACGGCAAAGCCCTGTGGCAAGCCGTCGAATATACCATCGAATTTGTTCTCAGCCACCCAAATGGCTGGGAGGGTGCACAGCAAACCAAGATGCGTCGGGCTGCCGTTTACGGCGGTCTAATTCCCGACACAGACGAGGGCCGTGCGCGGATCCGGTTCGTCACGGAAGGCGAAGCGAGTCTTCACGCGTGCGTTCAGAGCGGACTGGCCGCCGACGTTCTCTCCGTATGTGATCGCGTTGTCTTCAGATCCGTACGTTGACCCTTTGCCCTAGAATCCATCTAGGCACGGCTTTCTGGTTGCGGACGCTGGTGGGGGCACACTCGATATCAGTTCCTACGCAGTGCGAGGTACAAATCCGCTGGTGATCGAGGAAATCGCACCTCCAGATTGTCAGTCCACCCCATGCAGAGAAGTGCTGCGAATATGACTAATTTAAGCCTGGTAGGTATCTTCGCAGGGTCGGTCTTCGTCAGTCGGAGGGCACGAGAGTTCCTGGCAGGTCCGTCGGCCTCTTCTTATCTTTCGGCGAGGCTCACTCCACTCAGAAAAACTCAAGAACTCGAAATACGGAACTCCCGACTCTATTGATCACATCACTAAACGGTTCGACGAGACGACCAAACGATTGTTTCGTGAAAAGAAGGGAAACCAATTTGTTCCTTTTGGTTCCCCACTCGATAAGGATATCACTGTAGGTATACGCGGTGGGTCTCTCAAGCTCACGGGGTATGGCGCTTCCCTCCCACCGCAAGCTTCTCGACTCACAGTGACCTAGTGAGGAAGTCGCAGAGCTATTTGAGCCATCTATCCAAGCCGCTATTACGTCGATCAAGGCTCAGGTCGCGGCGTCCCAGGGTATGATCAAAGTAGGTCTTTCCACGTGCTGGGCTGGAGCTACGCGTCTTCATTCTTGCGGCGCAGTCCGTATGGTTGGTGGGAGGATTCGCCGCCAGTCCCTGGCTTTTTACTCAACTCCAAGACCACCTTGCACCCATGAAGATCACCGTTAGCCGACCGGATAATCAAACGTGAACGTTTCTCATTGGCTCTCGTACTCTGATTGAGGAACGTGGCGCTTAATCACTTCCCTTTTTAGGTCCAAGGCTGTTGCGGACGGTGCCCTTGGTTTTTACTGCGATCATCACGTCTCGGCAAGAGTGTCCAGGTTCATGTATGGCGTGGAGTATCTGCGTGAGTTTGATCCCAATGATCCTGAACATGCGGCACGAAGGGGGCGACTCTGCGAGCTCCCTTCTGGGCCCCATCTTCTCCCAGATGCGTTTGACTGCATTCTCGCAAGAGTGGGTCTTCCATCCCATCGCTTCCTCCCCCTATTTACCGTCTATCATAGAGCGTGAAAGTGAAAGAATCAACTGTTTTCACACGGAAATACTGTACTGAGCTGACGAACCTATCCACACTATCTGTGTTTGAGGTGGAGATATGGTGCTATCGCGGCGGTGATACGATCCCTCCGTGGATTCTGCGACATCATGGTATCCTCTAGACGGCTGCCGTCTGACATTCGGCTGACTTTTACCCCTCAGAGGAATTCTCGACCCTCTGCGTTGTCCGTGCGGATTTATCACCCCTCAATGGAAGCGCAGAACCAAAGGCAGGGAGGAACGGCAAGACCTATTGGACCATCGTTTTCAGTGTCGAGATCCATTTCGGTCTGACAGAGTTCAGGGCGCGGATAAAATGGAACGACAATGTTCGTGTTTGTTTGGATTTCGTGTGATATCACTGACCGTTTCTTCGCGCAGGGAAAGACAAAGTAGTAAGTTCCCCATCACCACGCGGTGCATCTTTCTCGGGGACCGACGTTTGTTTTCACAGCGGCCCGGCGTCCATCGTGTACAGCGAACGTGGTCATCGTGCTGACGAAGATGAAACTGATACCTATTCCGAGGATGATTTTGGCCCATCTCGCATCGTATCGCGCGCTCCGTCTCGTCCCGCTTCCGTTGCTCCGTCCCGCACCCATTCTCAGGATTCTATTGGATCGGGGGGCAAGACCCCACAGGGGTCCGGACGACTCGAACCCGCCTTCTTGGATGCAGCCACGCACAGTCGTTCCGTCTCCATGTCCCAATCCACGCACTCCCGATCCCAGGCTTATCACCACTCTCAGCCTCAGCCCCAATCGCAACTACTACCGCCGGCGCCACCGGCGCCACAATCGCAATCGGTCCAACAGGCCACTTACACAGAGCGCACCATTGAACATGAGCGTACCGTCTCTAGCTCTACGTCACGCATGTCTTCGTCTGTTGCCCACGTCGAGCGCGAACGAAAGACGGCTACTGCTTCGAAAGTCTCGAGCTTGTACACTTCCAAGTCGCGCACGGAGTCGGACAGGGAAAAGCGTTCCATCTCGACGGCCGAGAAAGAGCGGGCAGCGGCAGAGAGGGAGAGGGAGAAGGTAGCGGCTGAAAGAGAGAGGCTCGAGAGGGAAAGGGCGATGGCCGAAAGAGAGCGGGCGGCAGTGGAGAGGGACAAAGCTGAGAGGGAGAAGGTGGCGGCTGAAAGAGAGAGGCTCGAGAGAGAGAGAATTGAGCGCGAGAATGCCGAAATAGAGAGGCTCGAGCTGGAGAGAGTCGAGCTGGAGAGGATCGAGCGAGAGCGAGTTGAGTTGGAGAACGCTGAGAGGGAGAGGGTTGAGAGGGAGAGGATCGAGATAGCAGAGAGAGAGAGGATCAAAAGAGAGCTGGCCGAGAAGGAACAAGCCGAGCAAGAGAGGATCGCTGCAGAGGCTGCCGCTGCCACCTTTTCCGCCCCGCCAAAGAAAGGGAAGAAGGGGTCCAAGAACACGAGCAAGCTAAGCTCACCTATCGACTTTGCTGACACAACAGTCGGTAAGAGCCCAGGAGGGCTTGCGAATGCCCTTACTTCTGTCTGGGGATCCCAGTCCAAGGCTGTTACTCCCGCTGTGTCTCCTCTACCCCCATTGGCGTCCGTAGAGCCCACGACACCTCGAAGCGAGATTCCGCCTCCCGAATCCTCCAAGGTCACCTCTCGGGATCTCCAGCCGCCTACGCCAGCCTTGGGTGAAGCTCGAAACGCGTCTGTTGTGGACCTATCCGTAGAAACGACTCGAAAGTCGCTCTCGCTTGAGGTTTCTGAAAGCCTGGCGATCGATGTGTCTCAGACCCGAGACATTGTCGTCAAGCCCGAAGATCTGGGTCCTGGACACACGCCAGCCGATACAGTCCCAGCCGATCAGCTGATCTCCGAGACGATCGGAGAGAGGAGTGCTGTCGTTGAAGTGAAGGTGGAAGAACATGTCGAGAAGTCAGCGACGCAAAAGACCGTTGAGCACGTGGATGTTAGTAACGAGACGGCGGCCGCCCACTTGATCGACGGATTTGGCGCCTCTGCTCCCCACGCTGCACAAGCCGATAGCGCGCTGGACTTCAACAGTTGGAACAATTCCTCGTGGGATATGAATACCCACACCTCCAGCGCCGAAGCGACCACCGAAACGTTCTCCAACACCAACAGGCCGCTCTCCTCGTTTAATTTCGGTTTCGGCGGGGCGGGTTTGGGCTCGAGCTGGTCCATGCCCAAAGTGCCGTCGATGCCCAAGAGCCTCGGTTCCGTCTTTGGTGGGATTGGTGATGGACCAAAGGACCTCGAACTCGAACCGTTGGACTTGTCGGGCGACGATCCTCCTCTCGCGGGCGAGGGACGGCCGGCGAATGCAATCGAAGGGCCGGGGTTAGCCGTGGAGGTAGGTGCGGCCGGGACTGCCGGTGATAGTGCCCCCGCGCCCGAAGGAACGACGGAACCGGAGGGTTTGGAGTCGTCGGTCCCTATGCCAGTCCCCGCACCAGTTCCCATGCCCGAGGCGAACCCAGCAAGTGGAGAGGATCCAGGATTGACCGCGGACCCATCTACGACAGACAATCCTACCGATGGCGCGGGCGAGGAAGACGGCTGGACGGGAGGAGGCAAAAAGGGCGCTGGCAACAACAGCAAGGCCAAGCCCGCAGCCGCACCAAAGAAGAAAAAGAAGCGGTAAGAATGAATAGGAGGAGGCGATGCGGGATGGGACGCGTGTTTCCTGGTCGTCACCGTCGTCATTACCGTCCGAGAAGTGCGGTCGAACATGGGTTTGGTGTCAGGAAGATTGGTTGGGTGCTTCCTGGTGTTTTGACAATACCAATACATGGGCAGGTTACCCCGGATGGTGCGCGCTATTCCGAGAAGCCTACATATAATCCACGCGAGTTTCATTTATGATATTGTGCCATGATGGATCCAAAAAAAAACCGTCAACGGACCACGGCGATCGTGAGTGACTACTAGGTCATGATTAAGATGGTGGGTATCATGAGATGGACGCAAATAAGCAAGAGGAAATAAAGGAAATATAATGAACATAATAGATATCTGACGTGGCACTTTTTTCACCGACCGACCCCTGGCACAGCACGGTTGCTAATGCCCTGCTCGAAACTTCGCTTCCGAACGCGACCGTTCTCGGAAGGAAGGGGTATTGCTGCCTTGAGACTGAGTGCGCTGGCATTCTTCTTGGCATCGAGGGAGAACGCCGCATGGACAGATGGCATGCTCAACCGACGGATCCAGCCTTTTGGCTTTTCGGAACGAAGGAGGATAGGAGGTGCAGGCGGGCGAAGGTCACGGGGTGATGGAGACACATCCTTCACCTTGTACTTGCTCACCGAACATGCGTCGCAACCACAAAACGGCGCATGATCCGTGGATGACAACGGCGAGCGCGCGGTGCTCGGACGCGTCGGTGATGGCGGGGAAACACCTGAACCGCTCGTCGTCGAGGGGATGCTAAGGTGGGTGACGCTCTGAGAACTGCGCTTGTGTTGAAAGGGGATGACGTTGTTCCTCGGGCCCTTGGGTCCATCGGTCGCATTACCCGGCTCGGGCGTTCGGGAACGGAGGAATTGAAGCCGGCCGTGTTCAAAGTCGCGGGTGCGCTGGTTGAGTTCACGCTCGCGTTGTCGGAGTTCGTACTCTTTTTCCTGGAGTTCAAGCTCGGCCAACTCTTCGATGCGTTGTTTGCGCCTTCGTATCTCATTCTCGTCGAAGACTGGATCGCGTGGCGATGCAAGGGCAGAAGCATCCGGCGGGCAACGATCCATGTTCGGGGATGCGATCCGCCATGGAGACAGGGGTTCGTCCGCTGGTCGATACCGAGATGCCATCTCTGAAACGCTCACCGATAGCCGCGGGATATCTTTCGGTCCTTGTACCGAGGTTTCAGCCTTGATGAAAGAGAAAATGAGAATTAGAACATGAATGGAACCAAAGAGAGCGAACGGTTTGGGTGTATCTGTTGCGTAAGGCCGCAACATGATTTCCTGTACTGTGAGTGGAATCTGTGCGTTCAAGATTCTTCTTCGCAACATCGACGCTACGGCTCTTGGTTGCGTTTCGCCTGCTATCCTCGTGAATCCCAAACTCCTTCTCGGCCGAGGAACTCTCCATCCGGCTGAACGGTGTTATTGGTCTGACAAATTTATCCGAGGGCGGTGGCACGCGAGCGATCAAAGAAGGACGCCTTGGCTTCTTCGGATCCCCACCTGACACTGTAGGCTTGATAGGGTCCTCGGGCGAGACGGTCGATGGTTCGTGTCTAGGTGACATTTCCGGAACATGAGCATCCGGGGAAGGTTGATGAGACACTGATGACAGCTGCAAAAACTGGGAAGCGTCTGACTCGGGCAAGGGAGTAGCCATCATCTGTTTCGGGGAATCGGTCAGAATAGGAGCAGGTGGACCTAGGGCATCTTGTGGCGTGACTAAACCAGGACTGCCAGGACGGGAGTGTGCAGATTGGAGATTTTGGAGCTGGGTTTGCTGCCGCTGTAACTCCGCTTCGCTCATAGCTAGAGGTACAGGGAAGTGGGTAGGTGGGAAAGGAAATGCAGAGAGCGTAGTGATCGAATTGATCGAACCTTGATTCTGGGTGGTTGTGCTAAAGGGGGAACGCGGTGGATCGAGAGATGTGGGGGGAATGGGGAGCAGTCTACGGGCTGGCGTGGAAAGACCAGTCTGTCCCCACTCCGACACTGCTGCAGTGAGGGCCTGGGTAGCGAGCGTGTCAGAAGCGAGCTCTGGCAGGTCGTCGGGCAAAGATCCTGTCCAAGCGCCTTCGCAAAGTGAACGCCATTCGCCAAGTGGACCGATAGTAGGAGATATGCGGCGCATACACTCGCATGTACGGGACCACTCTGCATCCGCTATGCGAGACAGACTTGCGGCCACATGAAATGTGATCGAGGCGTTTTGCTGGGCGACACTCACGGCGTGGTTGCTGGTCGAAACCGGGTGATGATTCGCATGAGGATCGCACAAGACACGGAAAAGACGCACTACTTCTCCTGGGACATCTCGGGGCCAATGATGCTCAGCAGATTGACGTACCGGGCGTGTTCCTCGCCCGCGTCCTTGGTGCCCTTTTTGGACTTTTTCTCGTAAGTATGACCTTTGAGCGGAATGCTTAGGGACGACGGGCTGGTGACGGGGATGAATTACCAGCTTGCTTAACGCGAGCGTTGGACTCGTTCATGCGCTCGTCGTGTGCCTTTTCCTCTTTCTGCGGGGGGTTGTCACCGAGTTGCTGGCAGTAGGGAGAGAACTGACCGCCAGTTTCTTGAACCACTTTCTGGCCTCGGCACTGACGCTGTGGGACTCCTTCTCGGCTATCTTTGCAAACTTGCTGCCAACGCCTGCCAATGCCTCGAGAACGACGGCACTTGCACTGAACGCATTGGCTAACGATGCGGCTGTGCTCGGTCGGGGACTGGCGACAGTCAGAATGGACTCACCTGCGAACTGGGTGTTTGTCTTGAGTGCTGCAGCATCCTTGAGGGCCTTTGATAGTTTTTTCTGTAGGATTGCAAACTGATACGCGGCATCACAGTAGTCGTGGAGCACATTCGAGAGCGTCTCGATGGTGCGACAGGATTTGTGGACGTCCTGGCGCTCCGCTGGCTGTGGTGCTGTGACGGGACTGGACATGTCGACGAGGACGGTGCGGACGCGTCGCAACGTCGACTGTCTCGCGGGCTTTGAAATACGCAAGTGTACACGATGCTAGCTAGACCGACCTCGTCGTTGAGGGGATCGCGACCGAGAAGGACGACGTCTCCCGACACGCTCTCCGCCCGCCTCTTCTCGTCTGCCTTTCTCGGTCGCATATTCGGAACTCTTTTCGGTGCCGTCATGCTTGTCGTGCCGTCGCTTCCACATCAACTTTCGCACACATCTTGGACATAACACTATTTTGACGAGTGCTTCCTTTTCCTCTCCGTGTTCTTTGTACGCAAAGGGCAGTTCGAGGGTGGAGAGATCTGCGAAAACAAGGCGATGATGTTCGCAGCGGGCGTTTGCACAGGATGTCTGCCCGATCCCATCAAGAACCTCGGATTCTGTGCGCCAGCGAAGGGCAAACTGGAGATGTCAGACGGCGGTGCGATGGGAGAATGGAGAGAGAAGCACATTGCCAGACTTGTAGTGCTTGAGATCGCATATGGCAAATTCACGATAGAGGCTGTCGTAGTACTTTTTGGCGAGTTGATCGTTCCAGGTGCTGTCCCCAGGCTCTGTCTCGTCACGAAGAAATCTGGACAGTGGTTCTGTGTGTGCAGACGGATGTATGCGAGGTGTTTACCTGTGCGAGGCCTTCAGGATGTCGAATTCGGTGAGCGGCATTGGTCAAGGCGTGCGTGCTGTTCCCACGTTGTGCCAACGCGCTCTCATGACAATGTGACGTGTGTGCTCGTCGTGAAACACCGCGTGGATGTAACCACGTAGCGAACGAAGCTGGGGGAGAAAAGTTGTGGCGATCCCGGGGCTGTTTCATGTGGACTGCTCAGGTGGCTGAGTTGAGCGGGCGCATGACCCGGCCGTTTCAAAGGCAATC
This sequence comes from Pulveroboletus frians, assembly GCA_038089395.1. NCBI lineage: Eukaryota > Fungi > Basidiomycota > Agaricomycetes > Boletales > Boletaceae > Pulveroboletus > Pulveroboletus frians. Next base: position 10,537 of record JBBPKT010000269.1, on the reverse strand, counting down.
TCTGTCCTCGACCGATATGGCTCAGCCCCCTGCAGTGATCTCGCCCGCCCCTGCAGTGATCCTGCTCGTCCTGACGGCGGACAATAAGAACTGTAGTCAGCCTCATGGGATTCGCCGCTTGGACCAGTCCCGCGCCCCGAGAAGCAAGCCATCCCACCCCTCGCGTTCGGTTATCCTCCCGTTCGGTCACAGTCATCTGTTGGTCACACCCCTCCTCATTTATAAGTCCCCCTCCTTCCCAGGACATCCTCACCCCCCCCCTCCCCCTCGTCCGCCATGCCGTCCTTTGATCCCTTCCGCCGCTTCCGTCGCCGACCCACTCCGCCCCCTCTTTCATCCAGCGAGGAGGACAGCGACGAATCATCCCATGAGCGCGACCACCCTCATATCCTCCGCTTCGTCACGTCCAAGAACACACACAGGTCAACGGAACCCCTCCCCAGCGGTCTCGACAATGGACGGCGACCCAAGACCCTCGCCGAAGACACGCACATCACCTTTGCCTTGCACAAGGCTCGCACAACGGAGCGGCCATCAAAGAAATCATCGCCGCCCACTCTGGCAAGGTGGGTGCAGTGTGCTCGCTTGACGGAGGCCTTTCTGCCCCACATTAATTTCGTCATCCTTGCCTCATTTCCAATAACGTCTTAGCTTGTCTTGTCAAATTTACATGCAGCATCGTTCTGATCAGTTGACCCAGTGATTCTGTTGATGCGCCCCAACCGCCCGCCAAGTCGTCACTCATGCGCCGTGTAACGTCCAAGTTCAACATGTCCATTCCTTCAAAATCCAATGCCCAGTTACGATCTCGGCCCTCCACACGGACTCTGCCGGCGGATATGACACCCAGAGCCGCAATCTCAGTCTCCCCAATGCTTCCGAACTCGTTCATCTCGAGAGAACACCGAGAGGCCGCTCTCCGGGAACGTGGTCTTCGCCCCCCATGCAAAGATCTGAGTGAACAAGAACGGGAGGCTGACCAACGTCTCGGCTGTACCCATGTGCCCACCACTACCAATTCGCGTGACGGTGTCAGCGAGGCGGAACGGCTCAAGGTCAACTGGTTGGCCGTCAACCGGACCTCCGAGAGCATTGGGTCCGACAGTGAGTTGCCTCACTGGCAGGGAACGAAAAACCGTTCTCAGTCCGTGCTAGCATCGCCTTCATCTTCTGCCTTCTCCGATATGGACGCCTCACGACGATCGGGCGAGGGGGGGACGGATCTGCTTGCCGTCGGCAGACCTTCCATTTCTAGTTCTGTTCATCCATTGTCAACTTCTTCACACCTCGAGGTGTTGCACGAGGACCCGTCGGAGCACGGCATCACTTACCTTACTCCGCCCTCGTCAACAAACCCACCCATCATCGTGTCGACCGTGCTCGATTATCCATCTTCCCCCATACTCGTAGAGAGTCCCACTTCGTTCACTTGGTCCTCTCGACGTGCGGGCTCGTTGCTCTCGTCCCGTTCACAGCCAGGCCCCCCTCCTGTCCCAGAAAAAGAAAACGTTCGCTCACCGGTCTCTCGTAGACGCACAAACGATTCAGGCGATCGAGGACGCAAAGTCGCTCGGCCCTCCTCGTTATCTAATCTGGGCACGCGCTCCCTTTCCAATCTTCGCCGCTCCGTCGCGGGAAGCCTCTGGTTACCGAGTTCGAGTACGCTTTCAAGTACAGATCTCCACCCTACTTCCCATCCTGTGGTTCAGGCACCCAGGGCGGCGATCAGTCCCACCATCCACAGCCTAGGAAGCATCAGCAGGGAGACGAGACATATTCAAGATGTTGAGAGCCGCAGATTAAGTGAACTCGCCTTTCTGGATTGAGCGTGCATCGGTCATCTGCTTCGCCTTCTTTCTTTACATTCTTTCTTTTGCCCTTCTTTCGTGGCGTTTCACGTCAATGTATAATACCGACATCACGACGTTTGCCCTGCTCCACCTGTTGCAGATATCTTTATCATCTGAATTTAATCGGAAAGCACAGGCGCGTATCCTGTGCGTCCCACGCTCATTCATTCATTCATCTCTGTTGCACGCGTCAGATGACGTCTTTGGCGGGTGTATTCTTAGTGTTGATCTATTTTCTCTAGTTGCAATCCACGGCCGTTTGCAGGTGTTCAGAGCTCTTGAGTGGAGATTTCTCGATCTTGGTGTTTGAGACAACGCCTGAAGAGTTACCAAGAGAGTGGGCTTGGAACAAGCTTGCCATGGACCAGTGCAGTGACAGCAGGTGGAGCAAGAACCCCGAAACAGCCTTCTTGGCGGCGATCTCGTCCATCAAAGATCCCCGTCTTTTGGCTGCGTGACGGCGTCGCCCCTGTTGCCATGGTCCTTGGCGCATATATTGAACTTGAATGACTCGGAGCACGCGTTGGAAGATTCAGGGACTTGCTCGTTCGAGCCAGGGACGGGTTCGCGATAAGGGAAATGGACTGTCGAAGCACTTCCTCGTTGTCCTCATCCCCGGTTCTGATCACCGCCGAGTGCACCACACGCCACGCCACGCCACACCAACACCGGGTGAGCCACCCGGACAATTCCTCTCACGTCTTGTCAGAGGGATCCAAACGAGAGCGCGGGGCCCCGTATTCGCATGTGGGTTCGTCATGTGGCGTCACCCCGGCTAGCTGGACCGCCACAGAAGCGTCGTCATCTGTTAAGAGGGGAAAGAAAAGAAAAGAAGGAAAAAAAAAAAAAAAAAAAGAGGGCCCGGTGATGAAAGGTGGGTGTTTGAGCGGGGCTTCACGACGCGGCGATACGGCCTCGTGCGTTATGGTCGTTGGTGATATAGCCTTTTGTTGCTAGCCGTACCATGCATGACCCACTCTTGCGGCCGTTGACATGAAAACGGGGCCTTTCCGTGTCGAGCAGCTCCACAGCGTGGTGGCGTATGAGGAGAACGCCCGCGGAGACAGCTTCTGGTCCACACGCTCGCCGAATCAGCCCGTTGTCAAGGAAAAAGTCGACCTGGAAAGATGGACGATCAGGAAGAGAACAAGGATGAGATCGAAAGATCAAGCGAGAGGGAGGGAGAGGGAGGGAGGGAAAGTGGGTAGATTGCCTCAGCAACGAATGAGAATGGAACCCCTGCAGGGTATGCATCGGCATGGGAACCCCCTCATCTCCGCGCGCGCTATCGACCTGATCATGATCATGATCATGTCTTTGTCGTAAGATGACACAGCCAGTCCTTTATACTTTCTGGAGGACTGTCCGTTCAAATCGTTAAAAAGTCTTCTGCAAAGGTTAAACGACGCAAGGAATGATGGGACGTTCTCGATGACTTGGGTACGTCGCTTGATGTACGACTCTGTGGGTCCTCACCCTGTTTGTCAAGGACCCGACAACCATCGAGATGGTCGCGCATCGACACGACTGAGTGCGCGTTCTTCGTGGTTGTGGACCATGTCCAGCACGGTCGTTCCGGTCTACTTAAAGGCCAGACGACGATATCGACCCTGAAGAGGGTCATCCCTTTCTCACCAAAGAGAACCGGCGATGGCCAGAATGCGGCCCTGTGCGCCAACGATGGGTAGGCGTCCCACCCAGCTGTGGGTATCTTCTCACGACAGAGGTAGGTGAACGACGCCAGTCCACCCTATTCCGGTCACTATCCGTTTGCCTATCCTACACGTCGAGTGGCAAGCATTGGGTCGACAAGTGTGGGGACATACCCAGCAACACGATCATTCCAGTCGCGCGACCAAGCTACTGAACGACACGGGCGTAGGATAATGTTCATCCGCTGCCCGCCGAAGTCTCCTGTGCCTGTTTCGATTGCCAACTCAGAATTGATCATATCATCACATGTCGCTGTCGATCACTGCCATACTGGGGTCGCCTGCGCCGAGACATATAAAGATGGGCATACGAGCATGCGTAGGTTGTCTTTGCGAATAACAGTACTGGGATATGCTCAGGGGTGTACTGCCACTATCTGCTGATAGCGACTCTAGACTACACGTGGTTACGTGTTTCGATCCAGTGGGAAGGTACGCGTTTGAGTGATCGGAAATGGAGGGGGAGATAACAGCTACTAGAACACGGTGAGAACTGCGGCGGCTGCATACGTGGGCTATCGGCGCCGAGAACATGAGAAAATATCGTTCAGGAGGTCACCAGGCCGAGGAGAATAGCCAAGCGCGCTCGGGCTCTCCTGTCTATTTGCCTCGTCGGCAGTTTCCGAGAGATTGGGTCTGTTGAATGATGCACGTCTTGGCGTCAGGTGCGACGTCAACCGCAGCCACCGACGCAGTCAGGCGCTGAGATCGTCGACTGGCTCGTCCTGCAGATTCAGAATGACTTGGAGAAGGAACGCGTCGATGTGGGCATGCGGGGAAGGATGGCACAGCCACTAGGGTCGGGAGTTGCCATGTCAGGGCTTTATAAGCCCATCTGGAGCGGAACACATACCATCCTCTCTCTCTCTCTTCCCCTCGTCATGCATCCCAACACCGTCCAAGAAAAAGTACACCACTCGAAGCCAATCCCAATTTCGACGCAGCACCTTCGCCCTCGTTCGCCCTCATCCGTTTCCGACTCTTCCTCCCCCACCTCCTCCCCCCTCCTGGTCACTCCAAACCTCCCAGCGACGCGCATTCCGGCAGCCTCTACCTCCCCCATCTTTCACCTCTTGTCCCAGTCCCCCTCAAAGGCTCCCCCCACCTTCCCTTTCCGCGGATTTGCCCCTCCCCCCGTCTTTGAGGGTGCGTATCCCTGTCCGGTCATCGCAACCTCTTGACAACCCTTGTCCATTAGGCGAACCATCTGATGAACTCCCGTCTACGCACGCCCGTCGTGCTAGTTTCAACACTATCGGCCGATTCCAACCCACAATGCCAGACCTTCCTCATGAACGGGGCATCAACGTTCTCCGCCGTCTCTCCCTCAGCGGCCATCGTGGCAGGGTGCGTTTGTTCATTGCACCACGTCTCAGACATCTCATGTTCCCTAGCCTTCTACTGATGCATCCAACAACCCTCCTCCCCCTCCCAATTCGGCCGTATCACCTATTTCGGACGAGCATCTTCCCACTTGCAAACCCAGACGTTCTGTGACGATAACCGGCCAGACACGTCCCCACCGCGCCCCTTCTCCCATGGGAGAGAGAATTCTCAAGGGTCACTTTGACGGCTTCAACTAACTTATCTCTTTCACTTGTTATCGTCCTCACACTTCCGCATCACATGCTTCTGGAACCATCCACATCCACACTTCTCTGCAAGGCTATCCATTCGTTATCATTCCACTCGCTCCGTGTCAGGCGTAATGACACACCCAAATGGCATCGATAACATCTCCATGCCGCAACGTAATCACTCTCCTGGCGCCCCATCTTGATCCATGCCGTGATATCCAGTGTGCACTTATGCTCATTCATCTCAAGCCCTTTTTCCCATCTTGTTCCCCCTATCGTGTAAGATGCCATGGCTGAAGGCGCGCTTGCTTCTCGTACTGTACGTTGTACTATCCATTACTCTCGGCATGAATATGTATAGTTAAATCGTCCCAAATCATTCTTGTGCCCGAGATCCGTCACCGCTCACTGGACCCGCCAGCGAGCGCGTGCGTCTCTCAAGAGACGCGTTTGTACTTGTTGTATGTAGCGGAAGACACCCCGACATCGACCTCGTCCGCACACAGTCTCAGGAGACGTTCCTCCAGCTCGGGATGAGCGTGTGCCTGCACAGCAGGCTGGGATCGACACCAATCCCACCAGATCGTCCAGTGAATCCATTTCAACTTGAGAACTTTGCTGCTCGGATCGCGTCTCGTCGTCCGAGACGACACGAGTCGTGCAAACGCCTGCTCAAACGTGAGCCCACTCTCATCCATCCGACGATCCAGCGCTTCCATCGACTCGCAGCTGAGTGAAATGGCCTTGAGCCAAGGCGCAAGCGGCAGCAGACTCCGATCGCCGTCCGACTCGTAAATCATCTCCCTCAGCAGAGGTGCGATCAACCTCGGCACGTCCGCCCCGTTCAGCTTGAGCAAGACGAGCGACGGACAGCGCTCGATCACCTGACGCAGTTCCACGCTCGTGATGTCAACGGCGGTGAGGGTAAAGTGGTTGAGCGAACACCGCGAGCGGGCGAGCAGCCCGAGGAAGCTGTCGTGGCACCAACTCGTGTTCATCGTGCTCGAGTCCCAGACGCGCGTGAGCAGCTGAAAGTCGCGGAGCACCGGGGTCGTGAGCGCGTTTAACAGCGCGTTCGTGCATTCCTCGTGGTTGCTGATCGTGACGAGCACGAGAGTGGTCAGACAGGGCATCGCAATCGATCGCGACGACCCCTCCTCCTCGTCCTCCCACTTGGTCTCACTCTTGTACTGCGTGATCTCGACATGGAGGTGGGTGAGCAGCGGGGCACAGGTGAGGATCCCGAGTAGCTCCTCGATCCCCGCAGGCCGGTACCCACCGCGGAGTGTGAGCTGGGTCAGCTGCGTCCATGGCAGCGTCCGATGACTATCCGGCATCGCCCCGGCCGGTATCTGTAGTTCTCTCAGCCGGGGGAAAGACTCGGGCCGGAACGGGCCCCACGGCGTACACTGGGGTGAGATCTCGAGTTCCTCGAGCGCGGGCATCTCATACCGCACCAACACGTTGAAACACTCCCAGTCCCGCGGCGCGGCGGGGAAATGGACAAAGAGGGCCCGCCAGCGATCAGCGTTGTCTGCGATGAGCCGGTTGAGCCGACGGAGAAAGCAGGCCGGGACGTCGTCCGTCAGAAAGTCGTTCCACAGCCAGAGGGAGATGGGGAATGGGCGAGAGCGCCGGATCCAGGCGTGGAGGATCTCCTCCTGGGTGTCGAACGTGCCCGAGGTGGGGAGCTCGAGATAGAGCGCCGTCCATAGTCGGGGCATCGCGAGGGAGAGCGCACGCCAGCTGCGACAGACGCTCCCGAGGAGGAGCGGTGCACGTCGACTGGGCTCGCCATGAGGCCCGTGAACGTGGACGTCGCCACAAAAGTCAAACACCCGGGCCATGATCTCTGGGGGCATCCGCTTGATCGGGGAGAGGAGCGCACCGAGGTCGTCGAGGTAGGACGTCAGCTCGCGCTTCCGACGCTGGACGTCAGCAAGACGTGCCTGTAGGCGGGCAATGTCCTCCTCCACCGCTTCTAACTCGGCCTTGGGCTCGGTGAGCAAGCTGGAGACTTCCTCCCGTTGGTCATCTTGAGGTGCGCCGTTGGTGCCCAGCAGGCGAATGATCGATGACTGTGTCGGGTCAGTCGACGCACAAGAGACGGGTCTGTGTCGCTCACAGAGGGTATATCCTTGACTTCACCGTACTGGTCCAGCCTGGCTGCGTAGGGTGGTACGCCCGTCTCTCGGATGGGTCGATGCATCATGAAATGGAAAAAGGATGGGGCCTTGAGCAGATCGACCCCACACGTTTTAACCGGTCTCGAGAGGTGAACGTGTGGCAGCCCAAGATAAAAATCAGGCTGCCATGATGACAACGTTGAGAAAACGTTGTGGTTGACATGAGCTGTCCTCGACCTGCGCGGACCTCCAAGTGAACCACGAGCGAGGCGCGCGCTCGCATCGCCTTGCTAAAAAAAAATAGGTCTGATTGTAACAAGCTAATTGTACATCGCATCATGTCCTACGAGCAGTGCTGACGGGTTTGGGGATGGGCATCGGTCGCTTCGAGAAGACCATCTTTTTCTTGACCACAGCCATCATATCCCACTGGACCTCCTCGTCGTCGCTTGCAGACGCGTGGCCATCTGCAGGACGGTGTTGAACGTGCTTGTGCAGCACCCCAAGAGGCTTTGGGAGAACGACCACCTTGCCTTCTATCAGGTGATGGCCGATCGTGAGCATAGGCTTGTCCTGAGGAAACATCAGTCGAGGTGGTACACCTGGCATGATGCATCCGGACCATGTTGGCTGTGTTCAGCGTCCCAATCAGCTGTCCATCCTTGGCTGTCGATTCAGAACCCTGGACGTCGAGCGTCCCTTGCAGTTCGATCAAGAACAGTTCATCGTGCCCCAGTTTCGCAATCGATGGGGGCAGCGTTGGGGAAAAAGCGTTGGGTGGACTGACAGTGATGGGCACGATCATGGAGTGTCTCGAACGGTCTGGCTAGTCTACACGTGTACGTTAACCTTCTCCATCCATCAGCTCCGGTGGATAGTCTCCAAATTCCCAACTGAAGCATTCCTGCAGTACCCATCAGTACATCCAAAAGAATGCGAGCGAGAGACGGACCACACAGTCGGTTTCTGGCTCCGCTATCGGTACTTCTCGCCCAACTTCCAGACTCGGCTGCCACGCTTTACTCAGGATATTGTCAATCACGTTCACGATACCGTGTGTACGGATATCGACCGACCACGAAAGATTGGACACCGTGTCGAACACGATCGATGTGCCAAGGTGACACCTACGGCGATTCGTCGTGGCAGGCCGACAGATCAAAAGGACACGTACTTGGTCTCCATGGCGTACCCTTTCAGTGCACATGTAGAAAGGATGCCATTGCATGTCCCCATCGCAATAGGGTCGGCCGTATGATACACATGCGTGACGTGATGCGTCGATGGCTGCAAGAAACGATGGTCAGTCGCACTTTGCGTCGACAAACAGTTCTTACAGGCGAAGGCAAGTGCAATCGCTGAGCTGCGAGCTTCTCTCCCGGCGATTCGAACGTCACCACTGGAGCTCCAAACGTCACTCCCAGCAGTGACGCCAGCGCACCACCTACACCCGCGTTAGTACTCGACCGTCCACGCACGATAAACCCAAACTGACCTAGCGAATGTCCAATGACCCATATGTTGGCCGTAGGATACATGTATGTTATATTATTGTACAGATCCTATGCAAAAACCAAAATGCTGCTAAATCGTCTTGCAAACCGGTCTACGGACACACTCACGATGCCAGTAGGGTAAAACAGGTCGTCCTCCGTCAGAGCTTGCGCCAGGCAAGTCTCGTCGCACTTCCACCCTCCCCGATGACACCCGCACACCGTCGTCCACGTCCAGTCAATCTTGGCACAACAACAGCTAAACAGCAAATTGTCATTCAACTTGTCCTTCTTGCCCGTCGGACCACCAGTGCCGAACAATGCCGTCGAGGTACCCTTGATGGCAAGCACAACGGTGGTATTGTCGGGCGTCGCAAATACATAGCCACGGAGCCCATCCGAGTCGGGTTCCCAACCAAACGGGAAGCGCTGCGTCACATACGTTGATCAACCACACGACCCATTGGGCGAGGGAGACGCACGTCGTTCCATTCTTCCTTGAGCTCGTACCACTCTCCGTCGTCTGGGGTAACATAGGCGTTGTTGGTCATCTTGGCAAGCTCGAGGAGCGACTCTTGGTGCTGCACATCGGGTCCGACCGTCTCGTCTTCCCACCAAGGCAGATCGGCACTCTGGGCGTGTCGGATCGAACGTAGGCGGGCAGCCTCGTGTGCGTCAAAGGACGGCGGGCGGAAGGAACGGATGCGCTTCGTTCGTATTGTATATGTTGTTCCATTCTCTTCTGTGAATGCGCTTGTCGGACGGTGACCTCGCGGAACATCGGAGAACACCACACGAGCGTCAGGCGACACGGCGTGCTGGTGTCTCAGCTCGAATTGCAGGTGGGTGGGCTCATGCTTGAGAGGGTATATTTGCTCTGGTGCGTACAGTCTAGAGAAGAAATCGAAAAGAGAGAAAAGGACCGTCAGCGTCGTCGGGAACATCGACCACGCTCGAGGCAATCGGCAACGACATGACCCAGGTTCAAGCTGACTCATCAAAGGTGCATCCACCAATGAGATCGGTCCAGGACAAACGCAAGAGAACAACAAATTAAGAGGTCGGGTCCATATGCACAAGCAAAATGAACATCATTATCAACCATCAAGGTACGCTACACGTAAAAATGCACGTCGAAATCTATGCCCCAAGGCTGAGACTCTCCATCGCAAGGTCAAGCGGGTCCGCGATGGCAGCAGTGGCCTGGACTGCCGCAATGTCGGCGTTCGCGCCTCTACCAAAGAATACCTCTGGACTCGTGCAAGCTGCAACAGCCCGCCGCATGTGTGTCGAGAGGAAGGACAACCCGACTTGGTAGGCGGCTATACATGGTCATTCAGTTCATACTTCCAGATGAAAATGGCAGTTGGACTCACAATTCATCCATCCAAAGCCTTCACGAGGGACTAGCTTAAAGTCTATTCCCTGATTCCCATACTCGGCATCCACTAAATGGGATAGCTTGACAGCATCAAACTTGGCAGAGAACAGATGTGAGCACCTATCCCTCGGTACGGGTATGAAGCAGCTCACCTTCTCTGGCACGACGCCATTAAAGTCGACAAAGGCCGTGGTCATCCTAGTGGCCAAAAAGGTTATTATCTGTTGAAACGGGTACAAGGGCGAGGAACTTGCATGTAGAGGAACCGATATGCGAGACGCTGTGCTTCTTCTAGGTAACCATAACGCTCCAGCCCAACCCACGTCATGATCTGATGAGGTGGCCTGAGTCCTATCCGTTAGTCCACTGACAACGACCTCGTCTGAAACAACGAACCA